>OZ030015.1:65517456-65539956 GCA_964023405.1 Apodemus agrarius | reverse complement strand
TTACCAAATGATTCTACCAACCTCCAACCATCTCCAGATGGCCTAAATCAAGTGTGTGAAGAACATCATTCCAAGATCCAAGAGCCATTCCCTCCACCTCCTGACTCATTTAATGTGCCTCTGTCAGATTTTATAAACAATCAAGAGTCTACCCATGAGGCTCAGTGCCAGGGGTTCTCTACTCCTGGCCTCCATCCGGACCTCACGGACTCTCTACCACCTCCACCTACAGAGGAGCTGTAAAGTGACAGTTTGCTTTCTAGCCTGTCCTCCATCCTGAGATGGCTCCACCCATTCCTGTCCCTGTGGTATGGCACACAAGACATGAAAACTGGCATCCAAGTGACTGTTTAGGAACTACCTGACACCTGAATGAAGCCCAAATACACGGGTAGATTATTACAGTGGTATGCTTACCAGCTACAGAAGTAATTTTTTAAAGCAGAGTGCCTTTTACATATGTCAATGATAGATATGTCAATAACTTAAACACTTTGGAAACATATGATCTACATATACTTATTATTACCCAAAAACTTTCCCCCCTGAAAATCTGTATATAAACTTATCTTAAATAAATAAAATTCTATTTTTTCCACCCCAAAATTTGGGTTATAATAGAAATGAGAAATTTTAAATGGTCAAAGTTTTAATATTTCAAATATTAAGTAAATATTTTAATTTACAGAGATTAAAATATATATCTAAGAACAAAGACATTTCCATTTTTTGCTTTACTACAGACACACAAACTGTATTAAAACATTAAGCCTGAGTGCTGTGTTGGGGAACATTTACCCTGAAAAAGTGAGCACCTACCATAAAATGCAGTTTTCTTTTTTCTTTACAATTAAAAATTTTATGTATATAAGTGTTTTGCCTGAATGCATATATATATATGCACCATACGTATGGCTGATGCTTGAGGAAGCCAGAAGATGACATTGGATCCTCTGGAACTCGATGGCATTACTAACATTTGCCAAGTGCCTGCCACAAGAGTGAGTACTGGGAACTGAATCCAAGTCTTCTGGGAGAGCAGTATGTGCTCTTAACCACTGAGCCATTACAACTCCTTTCTTTTTCCCTCCTCTTATTCCTTCTCCTCCTCTTCAAATATTTGAGGTGTGGGGATGGAGGTGCAAGGAGATAGGCTGTATTTGGAAGTTAGAAGATGACTTGTGGGAACTGAATTATTTCCTCCCCAATGATAGAATTCAGAACTCAAGTCATCAGACCTGACAGCAAGCAACTTTATCCTCTAAGCCCATCTCACTGGCTCCAAAATGTAGACATTTTTCGAAAATGTTAGGGAAACAGAAACTAAGCACCTAGACAAAATCAGATGGTATGGAGGATGGGAGAGAAAAATTGAGGTGGGCTGTATGTGTGTGTCCGTTTGACGCACCCGTGATACCTGTCTGTGTGAGGGTGCCTGTGGAGAGCACGGAGGATACCGGACAGCCTGGAACTGAAGTCCCAGGATGTTATGTCTAATGTGGGGGCTGGGACCTGAACTTGGGTCGGCTAGTACAGCAGCACGTCCTCTAAACTACTGTGCCACCTCTGCAGCCCCAACCCCCGCCTTTAAATGTAGAAACTTAATAATCACCTGAAGATTGTTGAGTATGAGGTACCCATAATAAAAGTGGGTACAACTTTTGTTAAAGTGGAGGGATCCGTGGGTATTAGCCTACTTTGTGCAGACATCAATGGGGCTGCAGAAATGTTCATCTGCCCAACACGCACATCCTTCTCTTATTATTACAAGTCCAAGAAAGGACAGTTGCTTAAAGTACAGATTTTGGGACTTTTTAGGATAGAATATAGTATTTATTTGTAACATTAATGTTCAAATACTAAAAATCCCATGTGGAATAAAAACAAGAAGGTTCTTGGGCAGTGGAGTTTTACTACTACTGCTACTATTACTACTACATACTATTATATAATTATTAATAAGCAACTATTATATATAATTATATATAAATGTAAATCTGTTGTTGTTATTGTTGTTGTTGTTTGTGCTTTCTGAGCCATGGCTATCCTGGAACTCTCTATATAGACCAAGCTGTCCTCAAACTCACAGAGATACACCTGCCTCTGTCTCCCAATCTCTGTGATTAAAGGTGCGGCCTTTAAAATACCTTAAAACACACCAGGCCTAGGTGTTATTTTACATATAATACTTGCCTTACTTCTACAAGTTACCTCTTATTGACAACATTTTTTTATCTACAGAAACACCCATTGAACTATTTCAAGCATGATGGTTTTTCATTCTATTACATTGGTTCTTTTCTTTCATCCACAATAAAATTTCTTACATGTATCTTCAAATACGATTTAAGGGTACTTTACACTGCAGCAGACACTCAGGAATTTTGAGAATTTCTCATATTTAAGTATCTTGATTAATGAAATGTAGCAGTTTGAATGCCAATCGTCCAACTCTCCTCATCTCACTTGTGGGACCAAAAGGCTCTTTCTAAAGTTGTTCCTTTCAACACCTCCCTTACTGACCTCTTGAAAAAAAATGGATATTGAGAAATACCTCCTAGATAGTATACTAGCTAATGGAGGAGCTGGAGAGACAGCTCAGCAGTTAAATAGTGCTTACTCCTCTTCCAAAAGCCCAGGTTCAATTCCCAGCATCAACACAACACCTCACAACTGTTTATAAGTCTAGCTCCAGGGGATCTGATGCCCTCTTTCTGACTGTATGGGCACCAGAGACACAAATATTACATGGGCATATATACCCAGGTAAAACACGCATACGTATACAATAAAATAAGATTCATTTATTTTCGTTCTATGTGTATATTTTGCCTGCATGCATGACTATTCCTACTTGTGTGCCTGGTGTCTTCCTAGTCAGAAGATGGCACTAGATCCTTGGACTGGAGTTCTGAGCAGTGCTGTGAGTGCTGGGAACTGAGCCTGTGTCCTCTGTGAGAACAAGTGCTCTTTACCATTCACCCATCTTCCCATCCCCAAATAACACTCCAGGAGCTCAGGACTCAGGGACAGTCTTGTCAGATTTCTTTAAGCATGACCTTTAGCTTTTCCCCTGTTCTATGTATAGCAGATACTAGAGTTAGCTGGATTTTTTTTTTTTATTTTGTTTCAAACCACATTCTCTGTAAGGAGGAAACAATTCACATTTATTGCATGCAATTTCCTGTATCTAAGGTCAGTGGAAGCTGAGCAGCCCAACAGTGGCACCCGTGTTCAATCAGCAGGAAGAAATGGAAGTTAAAAAAACAAACAAATAAACAAACAAACAAAAAAAACAAAAACAAAACAAAAACCTCAGAGGAAAGACTCACAACTCAGAATATTTCAGAGAAAGGAGGAAGGCCTGGGCTGGTGAGATGGATTAGTGAATAGAGGTGCTTGCTGCAAATCAGAATTTGATTCTGGAGCAGCGAGTGGTCGAAGGAAAGCACTGACTACCACAGGTGTTCTCTGACTTACACATGTGTGCTAAAGCATGTAAGCACATGTGGTGCAAACACGTGCATGCACACACAGGCAGATATAATAAGCGAATTTAAAAATCATGATGCAATGGCAATAAGGCCCGCCGACTGAATTCATATTACACACCAGCGGTGCTCCTGCCAGAGCTGTGTGAACATATTACACACCAGCGGTGCTCCTGCCAGAGCTGCGTAAAAGCCCTAGGTTTTTTTTTTTTTTTTTGGTTTTTCGAGGCAGGGTTTCTCTGTGTAGTCCTGGCTGTCCTGGAACTCACTCTGTAGACCAGGCTGGCCTTGAACTCAGAAATCTGCCTGCCTCTGCCTCCCAAGTGCTGGGATTACAGGCGTGCGCCACCACGCCCGGCTAAAGCCCTAGTTTTTAACTGCTAAGGAAAACAGGATCAGGGAAAGCAAGAGACTCAGCAGAAGTCAGCTTTAATTTTGTTTAAGAAGTAGAGTAAGTAGCAAAATGCCTGTGAACTTATAATTCAAATGCTCTGTATGAAGAGAGTAGGAAAGAATGATCAGAAAAAAACAAATACGAAGTCCGTAGGAGTAAACACTGGGACAACTGAAGAGATTTTTTGGGTTTTTTGTTTTGTTTTGTTTTGTTTTGTTTTGTTTTGTTTTGTTTTTTTGAGTCAGGGTTTCTGTGTAGCCCTGGCTGTCCTGGCACTCACTCTGTAGACCAGGCTGGCCTCAAACTCAGAAATCTGCCTGCCTCTGCCTCCTAAGTGCTGGGATTACAGGCGTGCACCACCACGCCAGGCTGAATAGAGATTTGAGAAAAGAAAACTGGAGCCACATTTCACACACTTAGTGTCTTAGAACAGACACTAAGCAGCCAGATCTGAACAGACAGCAGACTCGGCACATGAGCAGACGCTGCCCAATCCCTCTACACTCTGAACATGGGCAGAAACCTTCCCAGCTAAGGCTCAAAGTCTAGAAGCAACAAAAAGAAAAGAGAAAATTTTCAAATGTCAAAACCAAAATATAACTCAGCATTAAAAAGTCAAAAGACAAACAGAACAATTGAAAAATTGTAAGTTAAATCAAGACAAAGTAGTAATAACTATAAATATTAAGAAAAAATTTAAAAGATGGACAATAGAAATGGACAATGGACAGTAAAAAAATTATAAAACATAAACACATCCAGAGAAGAAAAAATATACATGGATTGTTCTTGAAAATATACATAAAGGCCAGAAATGGTGGCACACACCTCTAATCACAGCACTCAGAGCCAGAGGCAGGTGAGTCTCTGAGTTCGAGCCTAGCCTGATCTACAGAATGAGTTCCAGGGCTAAATAGAGAAACCCTATCATAAAAAGACAAGAAAAAAAAATCCTTTAAAAAAAGTTACTTCAAACATTCCAGTGAAATATGAAACTCTTCAAGCACAAGGGTCACAGCATATCATTATTGGCAATAATGGAAGTATGGAAACAACTCAGATGCCTTCCAGGACAAAACTGATCAGATAAACTAAGGCATATTCCCGAAGGCATCAAGAAATGAATGAGATAAATCCATGTCTCTTGAAATTAAGTTATCTTTAAAATGAATTAGTAAGAAAAACCAAATGAGATATAAACAATACATCACACAAACTTTTACATGAGAAGCCAAAAATATGTAATATATACATACATATTTTAATCTGTTTTTTAATAGAAATACCATTAAGATGCAACTATAAGCAAATGAGTTGAAAATAGTTCTCCACACTAACAGGAGCAAAAAAATAGACTGGATGGGGTCAAACTAGAGTAGTATAAGTCCTCTGTATACACAGTTACAACATTCTGACTAAACAGCCACAAAAACTGAAAAGTAGCTGAAAACTATAAATTTAACATTACGCCATGTTTATGACAAACAGAAATGAATGACTTAGCCGGGCGGTGGTGGCGCACACCTTTAATCCCAGCACTTGGGAGGCAGAGGCAGGCGGATTTCTGAGTTCCGAGGCCAGCCTGGTCTACAGAGTGAATTCCAGGACAGCCAGGACTACACAGAGAAACCCTGTCTCGAAAAACCAAAAAAAAAAAAAAAAAAAAAAAAAAAAAAGAAAGAAATGAATGACAAAATAATTCTAGGTACAAAATTGACTGTCCCTCCTCAATGAAAGATATTCCAGAATCACAACTGGCTCAGCTGTCTGTCACCTAGCTGTGTTCATGTGACTGTCCTTTTTCAGACTGCTCTTCAATAAGACAACTAAGCAGTTAGGTCAATGTTGTTAGGAACACTGTGAGAAAAACATGGATATAAAAACAGTTTCAAACATTCCAAGAAAGCAAGTAGAAAAATCAGGAACATTCTAGAGAGGTTGAAGGGGAACAACTCTCACCCCCCAAAATGTAATATAGTATTTAACTTTCTCAGCACCTTTAACAGCATTACAATTGCTGTATTTGAAATACACTGAAATGACAACCTCTTTTTCTTTTTGAGTACCCACAGTCATCTTTAATACAAAATAAATGTGAAATGAAAAAAATTATGTGCACAGCAGAATCCAATTCTAATGTGCTTGGACATTTGGTCTGCTGCTGACAGTGCTGAGGAGAGAGGTTATTAAACCCTTGGAGCAAGAGCTGGTGGTCCTAAGGTCACCAGGGGTGGGCTCGGAGGGTTATAGCTTAGTTCCTCATTTGCCACTGTATATGACCTGATCCTGTGCCAGCGACCAAGTTACTCCAGTGCCATGTCTTCCCTGCCACAAGCAACTCCTCCTCCTGCAGTTGCTTCTGTCAGGTATTTTGTTACAGTGCCAGCAAAAAGTCACTAATATAAACTAAGTTTAAATTAATTTTGAACCAATTAATTAATTAATTAATTAAGTTTTATTTCAAATGAAGGTACTTAGCAGTGTAATCCGCATAGGTAATTTCACTTCTATAATGGCAGAATGAGTCTTCCTAAGAGATTTTAAGGCTTGGCAAATTGATCCTTACTCCTATCCTTGAACTGTATTGGTGGGTACATGAGCTGACAGGGAAGGATAGCTGTCAAAAGCAAACCATTCTCACCCCCAAAACAATACTGCTGAATGTAGTACTAAGAACATTACTTTTAGGAATTATGATTGACGGCTAGATTCTGAAATCCATACACAGAATCTAAAGTCCAAATCAACACTCAAAGGAAAGTGTCAATAAAACCCTGAATCAATAACAGTCACTAATGGTGCAGATTGCTTGGATATAGATCCTTTTTGAGGAACACTAGTTTTACCTAGAAGGTGACTCCTACAAGACAGCTCTCTTCTAAGAAGATATGCTATAGATTTCAATACAATCAAGTCCTTTTTAGATATACATAAAACAACAAACAGTTCATGAGATTTAGCAGGAGATGACACAAAGTATTTAGTACCCCTATAGGCATTTACTTAACATGCAATATACTAATAATTGCTGGTTTTTATATGGTGACAATTTCATAACAAACATACCTTAATTTTCTCCTTTGTTCTCCTATGGTAAATGGCCATTTTGTAAATTAGATTTGAGTTTTAACTGATTATATAATTAGTCTACTTAAGATACCATGAATCTAGTCATATTTTACAAAAATGTTGATTATAGTTTCATCTTTTACAAACATTGTTGCATATATCTTTTTTTTCCTTTGGTTTTTCAAGACAGGGTTTCTCTGTGTAGCCCTGGCTATCTTGGAACTCACTCTGTAGACCAGGTTGGCCTCGAACTCAGAAATCCGCCTGCCTCTGCCTCCCAAGTTCTGGGACTACAGGCGTGCGCCACCACCGCCCGGCCATAAAATGTGAACAATTATTTTACCACTTGACTGATAATTAAAAGTCAAACATTGGTAAAGAGGAAACAAAATATCTAGCATCTACCAGATCTGGTAGTGCATCTCTTTAATCCTAGCGCTGAGAGACAGAAGCAGGAAGATGTCTGTGAGTTCCAGGCCAGCCAGGGACACACCGTGAAACCTGTTCTAGGCTGGCTGCTTTAAGTCCAGCATCCTTGTTTTACACGCAGCTTGCCATGTATTTGGATCACTTGCACTACAGCAGGACTGTGTGCATGTGCTGGGAAGGGGACCGCGACAACAACAGGCAGGCCTACGTGCAGTATTAGTCAAATGGTCTTTTGTATCAGGAAGGCAAAAACAAAGTAATCATCCTTTAGTGTTCCTGTGCTTCCTGAAAGCTAAGATGAAACATGTAAGTGACTGATAAATTTGAAAAGCTAATTAAATATAATAACCACAATGGAGGAAGACATAAAGAAAATCAAGATTTTTATCATGACATAAAAAGGTTATGTGACAATTGAACTGTTTTTGAAAAGAACATAAAAATGCAGAGATTAAAAATAGTTCAATGAATATACTGGAAATCAATTCACAAAGAACATTTTTCAACACATAGAATGCAGAGGCTTTAAGAAAAATTACATTTGGGGGTGGGGAACCAGAAAAAGGGAAATGAATTGTAAATATAGAATATATCCAATAAAAAAAAAAAAAAAGAAAAAACAGCAAGCAAATGTTAAATATGCAACCCGAGTCCAGAGAGACACACAGAAAGAAGTAAAGGCCGGCCCTAACCTGCATGACGCACTCTCCCCGACAGAGAGCTGAAGCTATCTGTGTAAGGCACTCTCAGGGCTGTAAATTAAAAAAAAAAAAAAAAAAAAAAAAAAAAAGTCCATTTGGTTGCGTATGCACCTCTTGCAATAAATTTGAGTCAGCACCAATGACAGCGCTGCAGTCCTCCGCTGTGGTGCTGATCAGGTGGTTGCAGAGCTTGGGCTCACAGCAACACAATGCAGCTGAGCAGGCAGGCGCAGCCCACAGCCAGAAACCCTTCCGACTCCCACAACAAGACGACCTTTAAGCCTCAAGTTTCCCGGAGAAAATGAGATGCTGATATTGAAGACGACATTATGGTAAGCAGCTATTTAAATTGGTAAAAGACAGATTTTGGATTTTTTTCTTTTCTTTAGCTGTTTTTACAAGCTAATGTTAGGACTGAATATATTCAATAACAAGTGCATGCACCAAAATCTGCTGCGGTAATAGCTGAGATTTTCATTTTAATGTCTACTCACTTTGTAAATGCATATATTGTTTTTCCTTTAAAATTGGTTCTGAAATATTCAGGAAAAAAATTCACTTTAAAACGTGAAGTTAAAGGTATGCTATCGGTCTTGATTTTTCCCGAGTTCATTAAAACATTTTTTTAGCCAGAATATAGTTATCCATGAAAAGATGAAATTTCAAAAACCGTTTTAATCTAACTGTTTTAACATATCAAACTACAAACATATTGTATCTTACAATACTGCAGAGATTTAAGAAAAACAGACATGACAGCCATTTTTTTTCTGAATAAGAAAACATTATCAAAAATAGTAACAGCCTAAGACTATAAAACATTTGCAGACAGTGCCATTCTATCATATTAAGGCTCCAAGAAGATAAATAAGATGAATATATTAAAGGGTAAAAATAAAGAAAAAATGCAGGAAAGCATCTCTCTCTCTCTCTCTCTCTCTCTCTCTCTCCCTCAGTTCCCCCACCCCCACCCACCACATAGCCCCAATTGAAGGATTAGGCATTTGGACTATAAATGAAGGGCAGCTTTGTTAGTTTAATCACTGGAACAATTATAAAAGGACTCAACAACAAGGAGGTTTATTGAAAATTTTGCCGAATGCTAACTGACCCATGCAGATGCTGAGTGAATTTGCATATTAAAAGAAGGATGTATCTGTTTGTTTTCAGGCTTTGATGGAATATCAGATATTGAAAATGTCTTCCTGCCTGTTCATCCTTCTGTTTCTCACGCCTGGCATTTTATGCATTTGTCCTCTTCAATGTATATGCACAGAGAGGCACAGGCATGTGGACTGTTCAGGCAGAAACTTGACTACATTACCACCTGGACTGCAAGAGAACATTATACATTTAAACCTGTCTTATAACCACTTTACTGATCTGCATAATCAGTTAACCCCATATACCAATCTGAGAACCCTGGATATTTCAAACAACAGGCTTGTAAGTCTGCCTGCGCAGTTACCTCGGTCTCTCTGGAACATGTCTGCTGCTAACAACAATATTAAACTTCTTGACAAATCTGATACTGCTTACCAGTGGAACCTTAAATACCTGGATGTTTCTAAGAATATGCTGGAAAAGGTTGTTCTCATTAAAAATACCCTAAGAAGTCTTGAGGTTCTTAACCTCAGCAGTAACAAACTTTGGACAGTTCCAACCAACATGCCTTCCAAACTACATATTGTGGACCTGTCTAATAATTCACTGACACAAATCCTTCCAGGGACATTAATAAATCTGACAAATCTCACACATCTTTACCTGCACAACAATAAATTCACATTCATTCCAGATCAGTCTTTTGACCAACTCTTGCAGCTGCAAGAGATATCTCTTCATAATAACAGGTGGTCATGTGACCATAAACAAAACATTACTTACTTATTGAAGTGGATGATGGAAACAAAAGCCCATGTGATAGGGACTCCTTGTTCTAAGCAAGTATCCTCTCTGAAGGAACAGAGCATGTACCCCACACCTCCTGGATTTACCTCAAGCTCATTTACTGTGAGTGAGATGCAGACACTGGATACTATTACCTCTCTGAGTATGGTAACTCAACCCAAAGTGACCAAAATACCCAAACAATATCGAGGAAAGGAAACCACATTTGGTGTCACCCTAAGCAAAGACACCACTTTTAGTAGCACTGACAGGGCTTTGGTGCCCTACCCAGAACACACATCCACAGAAATGACCAATTCACATGAAGCAGCAGCTGCAACTCTAACTATTCACTTCCAGGATGGAATGAGTTCAAATGCAAGCCTCACCAGTGCAACAAAATCATCCCCAACACCTGTGACCCTCAGTATAACTAGTGGCATGCCAAATAACTTCTCTGAAATGCCTCAACAAAGCACAACCCTTAACTTACGGAGGGAAGAGACAACTGCAAACGTGAAGACTCAGCCACCATCCGCGGCCAGCGCTTGGCAAGTAAATGCCTCGCTCCTCCTAATGCTCAATGCTGTGGTCATGCTGGCAGGCTGAGGGTTTGCGGTTTCGGAAACGAAGGAGAACCTTCCTCCCTGATGTACAGTTGGGAAAAATATGCCCCTATCTAACCAGTGATTCAAGCTATATTATGTATTCAAGAAAGCCAGTCTTGTATTTCTGACTTTGATGTAAATGAAGTAACTTGTCTTAATTAAAAGAAGTGCACAATGTCTTGGTACTTGCTGCTATTTTCCTGTTTTAAGTAAAACTAATGACTTTTTTTTTTAATGAAATGTTTCCTTTTGAAAGCTTCAACTTATTGCACAAACTATAAAGAGCATCTAAACTTTAATATGTATTTTATGTATGTTTACACTGTCAAATGTCTGGGACAAAATAAAAGGCCTATGATCCTGGCTGTGTCACATGGTCTCTATATATTATCATAACTGCCGTGTAGCAGAATCAAGATGAACTAACAGCTTTTGTTCCAGGGAGGATGAAGCCGTTAAGGTAAATGAAATGTAGGCCACTCAAGGATTTGGCTACTTAAGTGAAATCAAGGCTGTCACTCTGTAAATAAATGCTCACACCACATCATTGTTTTACACATAAGCCAAAACTGTTTTCAATCTAAATGCTGTCCTGCTTCTCAGGAACTCTGGCTACTTTGCAGATTATTTAATGGACAACTGCTCTGCAAAAGGCTAGGAGACATTTAGCTTTGCTTTTTTCTTTTTTAAAAGATTTATTTATTTTATGTATGTGAGTACAGTGTAACTGTCTTCAGACACACCAGAAGAGTGCATCGAACCCCATCACAGATGGTTGTGAGCCACGATGTGGTTGCTGGGAATCGAACTCAGGACCTCTGGAAGAGTAGTCACTGCTTTTAACCACTGAACCATCTTTCCAGCCCTAGCTTTGCATTTTAACAAGGAACATTTAACTTTGTTTTGCATTTAATAAAAGCATTTTAAAAACAAAAGAATAAAAAGTTTCCATTTAAGGCCTTGTTAAAGAGTTTTCTTGTATATTTAATCGATCATTCATTAATCACAATTAAATATTGACAGAGTTAAAATCTTACTGTTACTATTGTAGGAGAAATTTATATTTTATAAAACCAGAATTATAATTTGATCTACCAAATTTAAAATGAGATTAGCTTGTGGCTAAAACCATGGAGTTTAACAGTTAGGGTCACTGAGGGAGCTTGTGGGATGGAGAGAAGTGAGGAGTGGGTGGTACTCCTTCAGTCCTACAACCATGGATGTTCTAATAAAGTAGACTGACAATGACACTGGGCAGGGGACAGATTAGACACTCCAAGTCAACTGCACTGGGCACCAGTTAAAATAAAGTACCAAGAATTTTGGACAACATATAAAAGTACTTCACATTATGAATTAGCAATCACACAAGAAGCCTTAACTAAATGATGTGTAAGCTAGCATATCCAAAGATGTGAGCTACCAAGGAGGCACTCATTTATGTGAGATACAAAAAAAGAATCTAACTTCAAGCATTTCTAAATTTGGGGACAGTAGAGAAGTAAGTTGTGTTTTTTCCTAAAAATTTTAAAAAATTCTTCTTTCCTGGAGTAAAAGCTCAATTGCCTCTTGCCCTGCCCTGTGTATGTGTGTGGGATGTATGCATGTAAGACTGGACGTATCTGTTATCTTTCTCCACAGCTCTTTGCTTTACTGGCCTGAGACATGGTTTCTCACTGAACTAAAAGCTTGCTATTTTGGCTAGGCTAGGTGCGCTGTGAGCTCTCAGACCTGTCTGTTTCCACCTGAATCCCAATGCTGGGGGTATGGCATATGCAGCCATGCCTCTCTCTCTCTTTCTTTTTTTAATGTGGATGCTGGGGACTCCAACTCCAATCCTCACGCTTGAAGAGCAAGGATTCTTACCCAATGAGTCATCATCTCAGCCATGTAAAACATTTCCACCCAGAAAGTAACATTTTACCAAACTCCTCTCCATACCTTTGCTGTTGTTGTGACTCAGGGTCTCACTGTATAGCACTGGCTGGCTTGAAACCCCCTGTGTACTCCAGAATAGTTTCCTACTCCTCGAGATCCCCCTGCCTCTGCCTCCAAGTGTTGAAACTGAAGGCAAGCACTGCCATGCCTGTCCTAAACTTTTTTCTTTTTTCTTTTGCTTTCTATCTCTCTCTCTTTTTTTGTATTTTGATTTTTGGATTTGGTTTTTTCGAGACAGGGTTTCTCTGTGTAGGCCTGGCTGTCCCAGAACTCTGTAGACCAGGCTGGCCTTGAACTCAGAAATCCGCCTGCCTCTGCCTCCCAGAGTAACGGGATTACAGGTGTGGGCCACCACCGCCTGGCTACTTTTTTCTTTTTTAAAAAAGGACTAAACTCATGAAAAATTAGTTATATTTCAATAAAAATCCATTCTTGTACTGTCTCTATAGTAGTTTTGAGTATTTTTCCGCCTCCATAAACTTGTCTCACTGTATTAAGCAATCTTACCATCAAAAAAGTCCCTAAGATATTTTAAAATGTACTATCTTTTCAAATGGGCATGGTAGCCGGGCGTGGTGGCGCACGCCTGTAATCCCAGCACTCTGGGAGGCAGAGGCAGGCGGATTTCTGAGTTCAAGGCCAGCCTGGTCTACAGAGTGAGTTCCAGGACAGCCAGGACTACACAGAGAAACCCTGTCTCAAAAAACCAAAAAACCAAAAAACCAAAAAAAAAATCAAATGGGCATGGTGTCCATTCTCCTTTCGGAAATGATCTAATATCGTCAATATCCGGGACAGAAGCTAACTGCTTTTACAGTGCCCACTTTACAACATACTAGTTTGAGTTGATTTCTTCCTCTTTTTAAACAGAAATGCTGAGTTTCACAAAATCAGATTGTTTACATCTGACTTTTAAGTTATGGCTACCAAAAGCTTAATATCTTAGAATTCCAATGGAAACAATAACAAGAAAGTACAATTATGGATTATAGTGTTAGCAGATCCCATGGATTAAACTATCCTAACTAATATGTCTGCAAAATGCAGAAGGAAAGCTTGATGAATTTACAAGCACCACATCTGTCAATTACATTGATCATGTCCTCAGGAAGAAGTACCAAGCCTTAAAGTAATTAGATAATCTTTACCTTCTACAGAACTTATATTTGTATCATTATTAATCAAAGAGAACTCATCTCTAAATGTTACTGCATTATTAACCCTCAAACACTTTACATGTGTTCCTCCTTCTCAGTCTCTCTTCTGTAGACACATACATATAAATAAGTATAGGTATCTGTTAGCATGTAAGATGACTTATGACAGTTTTTTGTTAAACGCCTTGGCCTGTATTTTGTTAAATACAGTCATTTAAGGGTTTTAAGTACATATAAAACAGGTAAGGTATATTAAATACATTTTCAATTTAGGATAACATCAACTAATGAAGATTTTTATTGAGCTATAAATGCATCTCAAGTTGAGGAGTCTCTATTCTGTATTATGTACACACACCCCTGACGCTTTGTTGTCTTGGGTAAGTAGTTTACCTCTGTTACTTCTTAGCTATACAATCAACAAAACGCCTTACTGCTCTAAGCCAGTCTCCTCGTCTAGGAAATGGGTTGACAGAATACTGTTTAATTTTCTCCTCGGAGAATTAAATGACATAAGCCCCATAAAGCTTTCTCTGTGTCTTGGCCATTCATATATGTCATTAAATAATCTTCTACAGTGATACCATGAATCAACAGCAAATTCCTTTAATGGATAGCAAAAAAGTCAGAGAAGAGAGACCTAAAATCCTTGATAAGATTATACTTTAGAAATTATGTATACGAAAATTTAAAAGCCAGGTGTGGTAGTGCATACCTTTAACCCAGCACTTGGAAGGCAGAGAGAGGCAGGTGGATCCTTGTGAGTTCAAGGCTGCCTTGGTCTACATACTAAGTTCCAGGACAGACAGGGTTATGTAGAGAGACTCTGTCTCCAGGAAAAAAAAAAAGAAGAACTAGTTAAGGAATGATATCAATGAACAGTAAAACACCAGCTTACATCATACTGAGAAAAACAAAAATTTTATATGGTTGGTTTCATTATGGATGGAGAAAAAAATATTTACTTGGCATTAACTATGTCTATCCATTTTGGTAAAACTGGCACAAGACTAGAGCATCATGAAAGCTCCCTGAAGAGGATAAGTAACTGCAAATCTCAGCTGCACAACAGAGAGGTCACACTTTTAGCCACCCTATAAAACAGTACTTGGCAGCTAGGGAGAGAATGATTCAATGGGAAACAAGGCTTAGTGTGCAAGTCTGGAGACCTAGGTTTGATCCCTGGAGCCTATGCAAGGGTAGAAGAAATTTCATATAATTGTCTTCTGACCTCCATATATATGTGCACACACACACACACACACACACACACACACACAGAGGCTGGAGAGATGTCCCAGTAGTTAAGAGAACTTGTTTCTCTTGCATAGAGGCTAGGTTTAGATCACAGCACCAATAAAGTGGCTTGTAATCCTTTCTTTTTTTTTTTTTAAAGATTTATTTATCATATGTAATTACACTGAAGCTGTCTTCAGACACACCAGAAGAGGGCGTCAGATGTCTTTAGGGATGGTTGCTAGCCACCATGTGGGTGCTGGGATTTGAACTCAGGACCTTTGGAAGAGCAGTCGGTGCTCTTACCCACTGAGCCATCTCTCCAGCACATGACTAAGCATTTTTTTTGACAAGCACTTCAATGAAAATCTTTTA
Organism: Apodemus agrarius; assembly: GCA_964023405.1. Taxonomy (NCBI): domain Eukaryota; kingdom Metazoa; phylum Chordata; class Mammalia; order Rodentia; family Muridae; genus Apodemus; species Apodemus agrarius. The sequence goes on along the minus strand of OZ030015.1, from coordinate 65,524,668 downwards.
AAAATAAGATATAAAATACTTAAGTCATTTGAAAAAATAAACCGGTAAAAAGTCTACCCCTACCCAGAAGAAATGCTAAATATACCCTGGTATTAATCATAGTATGACAGAAAAGGGGCTACAATCTATCTTAGTAGCAGAGCATGTGCCAACACACAGATGCACATTGAGGCAGTCATAGATACTGATAAGGTACAATTAGTACAGGGTACATGAGATAGAATCTACACCTTTTTCGGTATGGGTGGTTTGGCACGTATGTGCCTAAAATATTTTTTAACTACATTTTATTTATTGAGAGAAAGAGAGGGAAAGATGGGGGAGGAGAAAGGGAAGGAAGAAGAGAGGGTGTTAGTGTGTGAATCATATAATACATGTGTGTGAAGGTCAGGGAACTTACACAGTCAATCTTCAATGGAAGAGCAAACTCAGTCACCAGGCTTGCGAGTGAGCACCCTCAACCACTGAGCTATCTTGCTGGCCTATATGTATATGTTTTAAGACGGGTCTCACTCTGTAGCCTAGGCTGGTCTCAAACTCCCAATCTTCCTGCCTCAGCTTTGGGGTTTCAAGCATATCTTTTCATGCCCAGCCAACAAAAGCTTTTATTAGTTGTGTAACATTGGAAAATTAGCTCTGTGCCTCAAGGCAGAGCTACAAGGAGATAAGAAGATGACACACAGTATTTAAAATAGTGCCTAGCATATACCATTTCTTAAACATTATTCACTTTAGGAGAAAAAAGAAGCAAAGATCAAAAGGATGAGGAAAGATTCAGTGGAACAGTGCTGGGGAAATTGGAAGACACGTCCTAGAGAGATGGATCAGTGGTTAAGAGCACTCATTGCTCTTGCCAATAACCTGAGTTGAATTCCTAGGACATAAAGATGGCTCACGACCATCCTTAACTCTACTTTCAGGGGATCTGATACCCTCTTCTGATCTCCTCGAGCACCAGACCCACACGTAGTGCACATATACAAATGCAGACAAAACATTCACAAACATTAAAATTAAAAAGTATAAAACTTTAAAAATAAGAAAATTGGAAGACAATTCAATTTAACATTCAATTCATGCAATATATACCACAAAGTGAACTAGAGACTGCCAATAAATTTGTCAATACAAACATTCTGAATTCTTTATGTTGAATCATCAAACCTGATAAAAATATTAGAATATATACTATAAAGGAGATTGTTAATATTAAAAATAATAAAAATTTTCCAGTAGCTATCTGAGCAAAGGGCACAAGCAGACTGTTTATAACAAGGAAGTATGATAATAAATATGAGAATATGGCCAGCCACAAAACTGAGAAATGCAATAAAAATAAAATGTAAGATCTTAAAAATCTTTAAAATACCAAGCAAATTTAAAAATGTATGGGATAAAATCAGTGCTGGAGAAGACAATACAACAGCCACATTCACATACTGGCCTGATTCTTTTTGACAGTAGTAACTTGGCCAAGAATCAGAAGCCAACATTCTCAAACAGCGTCCCAAAGCCTGAGCAAACTGGACTTCCATGGCTTCACTAACCATGCTCTCTTTGGCCACTAGACTTTTAGGAATGCTGTATGTCCCCCTTCTTACATTGGCAACCATATTTAGTCTTTGTATTTCAGTTTTGATGTTATTTCTCCTAAGTTTCTTTTATTAACTATCTTTATCTGAATTCCTAAGTAACAAGAATAGATCAAAGCCAGGCAGTGGTGGCACACACTTTAATCCCAGCACTTGGGAGGCAGAGGCAGGTGGATTTCTTAGTTTGAGGCCAGCCTGGTCTACAGAGTGAGTTCCAGGACAGCCAGAGCTATACAGAGAAACCCTGTCTGGGGCAGGGGTGGGGGGGTGGTGGGGTGAAGAAAAAATAAGAATAGATCAACGATGTGACCAGTGCACTAATGACCTACTTAGGACATGCAGAGTCTACTCTAGAATCTACAGTTCTTCCATTTAGGTCAAAGCAAAGTCTTGAGGGACATTTAGAGAAAAGTTAAGAATGAACTAAGTCAAGTGTAATGGAATGTGCTTAAAGTATCTGCTACTTAGAAGACTACTTAGAAGCTCCAAGTCAGCCTGGACAACTTAGCAAGACCAGCTATCTCAGAGGGGAAAATGAAACCAGAATGAAGGCTCTGGAGAGGCTATTATTTGCCATCCAAAAAAACTAGTTCAGGGCGGTGTAAAATTACATGTGAGCCAATTCCAGATAACTGCTAATTAACGTTAATTCTGAAAATTCCTGAACAATTTAGTACAGCAAGCTGCTCAAATGCCGTCTGCCACGGAGTGGAAGCTAGTGCCACCTTGGTGTGCTAATGTGTTAAACAGATTCATTTGTTTCACACACCAAAAACTGTAGTGTTAAGTGAAGTCTTTAAGAAGCTCAGCTTTTAAGAAATGCCATTTTGGCTCAACTGTCTTTCATTTGTTAAATGTGTCGAAGAACTAGGTGGCAAAATGCAGGGAAAAGGCACCTATGTTTCCTCATCAGAATCCCTGGCTTGAGATTCTGGATTTGTTGAGGTTATTCACCAAGTATGGAAATCAAACCTGTACTTAAAGCAAAACAGCAGAATTGCTCAGCTGTGCTCTATAGTTTAATAGAAAGAACAAGATTAACTTTTGACATTTTAAAGTCTATTGCCTTGCTAACTGATTGTGTTTTGATTTTAAAAGTAGTTTAGAACATTAGACAAAGGTATCTTAAGGAATAAGTCAGGGTCTGGGAAGATAGTTTAATCAGTCAAGTGCTTTCTGAGCAAGCAGGAAGATCTGAGTTTCAACTCCTAGCACCTATATAAGAAGCTAGAGATAGCAGCGTGCTGTGACACTAGCCCTAGGAGACAGAAGCAGGAAGACCCCGGGGACTTGTCTAGTGAGCCAGTCTAGCCGAATCAGTGAGCTTCAGAACCAGAGAAAGACCATGTTTCAAAAAATAAGGCAGAAAGTAATAAAAAACAACATCTAATATCAACTCTGACCTCTGCATGTACATGCACACATGTACATAACTGCACAGATACATATACACACAAGGAAAGAACACAAGTCAAATGTATTGACCATTTGTGTTTTAATTACCGTTTACTTCGCCTTATGTTTACAGTGGTTTGCCTGCATGTATTTTGTTCACCACACTGTATGCCTCACATGTATTCTGAGTACTTAATGAGGCCAGAAGGAGGCATTGCACTCCTTGGAATGGGAGTTATAGACAGCTGAGAGCTGCAATGTAGGTGTTGAGAATTGAGCCTAGATCCTTTATAAGAGTAGCAAATATTGGTAACTGTTGAGCCATCTGTCTATACACATACCTTTTTTTTTTTTTCTGGTTTTTTCCAAGACAGGGTTTCTCTGTGTAGCTCTGGCTGTCCTGGAACTCACTTTGTAGACCAGGCTGTCCTGGAACTCAGAAATCTGCCTGCCTCTGTCTCCCAAGTGCTAGGATTAAAGGCGTGCGCCACCACCGCCCAGCTACACATACCTTTTAATGTGTAAGATCACTAATGGATCACTAATGAGGTCAGAAAGAGGTATGATTGAATCCATAAAGGCATATACTTTCAGCCGGGCAGTGGTGGCGCACGCCTTTAATCCCAGCACCTGGGAGGCAAAATCAGGCGGATTTCTGAGTTCGTGGCCAGCCTGGTCTACAGAGTGAGTTCCAGCACAGCCAGGACTACACAGAGAAACCCTGTCTCAAAAAAACAAAAAACAAAAAACAAACAAAAAGGCATATAGTTTGGATCAGATCATCAAATGCCAGCAATAACACCACAGTGCTCATGCCTGACAGAGCTTAGTAATGCTCAAGCGATTCCATCTAGTTGACTAATTGCTACTGTCTATCTCATGAAAAATATGACTTAACTTAAAGCACGTGTGTACATGTGTGTACATTTGTACATCTGTATAGAAATCAGAGGTCAGGTAACCTCACATTGGTCCTCAACTTCTACACTGTTTTAGGCAGAGTATCACTGTTGTCTGTTGCATATGCTAGCCAAACTGGCCTGTGAGCTTCTAGGAGCATCCCCTTGTTTCCACCTCCATCCTTTCATAGGAGTACTGAGTACGCAGACGTACTCCAATGCTACCATTCTGTACTCTGAGGCTCCAAACTCAGATCCTCAGACCAATCACACCAGGAAATACAACTCTTTATTATGCATTATTTTGTTGCCCATAGTCACAGTTTCAACACAACTAACACTTCAAAAGCTGAGGGAGTTTGAATGGCTTTCAAATACCTGCCTCAATAGAACATAAACTCAGATTTAATGGCTTTTCATCAAGTAGAGAGAAGAAGGAGACACCAAACCACCAGTAAGGGAAAACAAAGATGCCATATACCACAATTACCACTGGGAAAGCTATTATTTGTCAACCAAAGCCTCAGTGACCACTAACACATCTGAACGTTATATAGCGTAAGACTCTCTGGCACATGGCCACAGCCTTTTACCAGCTCTATTGTGTAGATACTCGATATTCAGGTGTACTTCCTCATACCAGTGGTAATTAAGTAAAGTCATTGTTTAAAATAATTTCATCTAACTTTAGGGGATAATATTTCCTCATGGTATAGCTTTTCTATAACATCAAATCTTTTCTTGCTTTATGCTGTTTTGGAAGACAGGCTCTCCTATATAATATATGCTGGCTTTGAGCAAATTCTCTGATTCTGCCTCAGCGTCCCCAATGTCAAGACTATAGTTTATGCCACCATACCCAACCCTCTTGCTTTAATAAAAGAGTCTAAGTCTTTGTCCTGACTTTAAATTATACCAGAAAGCTATATGCCATTAACTATGAACTTATATGCACACTGTGAAAGCCAAAGATTAAAAAAAAAAACAAAAAACAAATTAATTGGAAAATTAAGGAGTCACTTAATGATGCAGTTGTAACTACATCATTTCCCTGTGAAACTAGGAAAAATATCTTCCTATATAAATCATAAAATGATCTGTAATGGATTTTAAGTATAGTTCATTAAAGTAATCATGGTAAGTGATTTTACTTAATCCAATAAATCCTTAATTGGATTCACAAAACCACTTAAGAGGTAGTTTTCAATTTTTTGTTTTTGTTTTTTGAGACAGGGTTTCTCTGTGTAGCCCTGACTGGCTGTCTTGGAACTAGCTCTATAGGCCAGGCTGGCTTCAAACTCAAGAGATCCACCTGCCTCTGCCTCCTGAAAGCTGGGATTAAAGGCCTGCACCACCACTACCTGCAAGAGGCAGTTTTTACATTACAATGAAAAAGAACCAACCTCACTTTAAATAAAACTGTGTTAAACTTGGTATTTTGTCATCTTAAACCAAAAAAAGTCAAGTATGTTTTTCTATCATACTCTGAAAGAATGTGCTTTAAACTTTAAGAACACTCCTTCTCCTTCCCTAAAATGTTGTGTTTGAAGGAAGCATAGTTTGAAGTACATTGTCTCTATTGGTGACTCTTTTTTGTAGAGAACAATATTTACCCAGGTGTTTATTCTCATATAGTTGCTCTTTATTTTTAAATAAACTTTGTAAATATTCTCAGGATTATTTACTTTTAAGGACTGGATGCATTAGAAAGTAGATTCAACCACCTATTTTTATAGAGCAGCCGCTGGATTATAAACACTAATGCCAGATCAGTCTGTATATACCGACCACTAAAGCATCTCTGTAAAGTAATGCAACTGAATACCATGGCTACTGTTTCTACAAACCAAGTATCACAAAAAAGAAAGAACTCTTCTGGATCACTTTAGAACTTCAATTCCACCACCCATCCCCTTCTTTTTTTAAAGATTTGGGATAGAAATAAATTGATAATGATGACTTTGAACTCATGTTTTAGACAAGTTTAAATACTACCAATGAGAGTGAATGTGTACGCGTGTGTGCTTGCATGTAATTAAAAATAAATCTCCAGCCAGGAAGTGGTTGTGCACACCTTTAATCCCAGGACTAGGGAGACAAAGGCAGATGGATCTCTGAGTTCAAGGTCAGCATGGACTACAGAGCAAGTTCCACAACAGCCAAGGCTACACAGAGAAACCCTGTCTTGAAAAACTGGCCAAGCAAAAACCAAACCAAACCACCACCACCACCACCACAACAAAAAGGTAGATTAAGCTTAGTGGCACATATTTGTAATTCTAGCACTCACAGAGTCAGGATCCTGAGTTCAATGTCAGTCTGAGTTATAAAGCAAATCCCTAGATCAAAAACAAAATCCAACAAACAAAATCTAGGTCTATTTAAGTGCTCTATAAAATCCAATCTCTATACTAGATTTTCTGGGTATATAAGGATATGTAAAACCTAGGAACTAAACATCCAACATAGAAACAGAATATATTCTGTCACGGTCACTGTAAAATAATAATAGAACCCATTGTGGTTTAGAGGAAGAATTTCTCAGAATTTGCCTAGACAAACGGAGCAGTGAGCACTTGCCAGGGGCAGAGAATCTTAAATGCTTATGCACTGTCCAGCACAGGACAATGGCATATGTACTTCGGAAGAGTCAGTCCTTAGAGGTTAACATTTGATTACCAGGTTTAAACAACTCTACTTCTAGATACATATCGCAAAACCTGAAAACACAGACCCTACAAAAACACATAAAAGTATTTACAGCAGCACTACGCACAGTGACCAAAAAGTGGAGAAAAATTCACTACCAGATAACAAAAAGATAAACTGTGATATAGTAATACAATGGATTATTGGGCAGATATAAAATGAAATGCAGTGGGTATATGTGTGTGTGTGTATACATGTCTGTGAATATGTGTGTGTGTGTGTGTGTGTGATGTGTATATATGACAACACAGAGGAACCTTGAAAGAATATGTGTGAAGTCACAAAGGAACATATACTGTAAGATTCACTTACATGTTATATCTACAATATGCAACGTACAGAGGCACAAGAAGATCAACAGCTGTCAGTTACAGGGAAAGGGAGTGCTTCCTAATGACTTTAAGGTTTATTTGGGGGTGATCAAACCCTTTTTAAAAAAATTTATTATTATTGTTATTGTTATTATTTTTAGTTTTGTTTTTTGAGACAGGGTTTCTCTATGTAGCCCTGGCTGTCCTGGAACTCACTCTGTAGACCAGGCTAGTCTCGAACTCAGAAATCCGCCTGCTTCTGCCTCCCAAGTGCTAGGATTAAAGGTGTGCACCACCATTGCCTGG
>OZ030015.1:65317456-65514956 GCA_964023405.1 Apodemus agrarius | reverse complement strand
AAAGTTCTACCTGGAAGTACACAGCCATGGCTATAGAGAGATAGGACATTCTGGAAGAAATGTGCAAGGATGCAGACTAAAGCAACAGACTGAACTAGAGGACAGCACAACATAGCTGCTGCACAATAATACTAGCAAGCTACTAAGGGTTCTTCCATTCACTACCTGGTTCTTCACATTGCAGATGTGAAAATGGGTGGGGCTGTGGATCGAGTCTATAATGGGGGGGGGGCGCGCAGCATGAACTTCTTTGGAAGCAGAACCAACAAGACTTAGTTTAGTAAGATGATGTTAACAACTTCATTTAAAGCTCAAGAGATGGAAATATTGTCATCTACAGAGGAATGAAAAAGAGGAGACAATCTTTTCAAAGTCAGGTCAGGCCTTGCCTCTGATTCCAAGTCTCTAGCCTATCTACTCTGGGCTGTATAGGCTGCAGTCAGGAAAGCTCAGCTAATGTGGCCCTGGCAAGCAGAGTCTATTTTGGTTTTCTAGGAAACAATGGGAGGGAAGGGCTGCACTCTAACCCAGATCCACTCAGCCCACATTTGTTTCTGTGTTCATGATTCCGATAAATTTTAATTTTGAACATGAGTTATGCATCTATCACTCCTGGCTATATGCTTTCATGATATTAACAAAATATTGAGTGAGTTTACATTGGTTATGAATAACAAGTCACAACAAGCCAAAATAAGACAACAAACTTACACCTTTACATTGGTAAAGCCAACTTTGCTTGGAGGTAGCAACCAGATCTGAAACGCATGGTTTATGCTTTCCTCTTGTTTACTTGCTTGTTTGTCTTGTTTTTCAGACAGAGTCCTACATATCCCACGCTGGTCACCTTAGGCATGCTAGGGAAGCCATTTACTGACTATATACCTCTGGCCCTAAGATAGATCTATCTAAACTAGGGTAAGCATGTCTTTTTTTTTTTTCTGTATTATATTTCTAAACCAAGAAAATTATGGTTTATGTGCAATTGAAAACATTAATCAGGATTAAATCTAACATAGTCTGCTGTTTTGGATAGTGGCACATCTACTGTCTTGGGAAGTTTTCAAATCATTTGTTTAAAAGCAATACTGCACCCAAGAGGTGGCTCAGTGGTAATGACTGTATGCTACTTGTGTAGAAGAGTCCCCAGCACTCTTATCAGGCAGTTCACAACTCTCTAGAACTCAGGTTCCAGATCTTACTTCTTCAGCCTCCTGTAGCACAGGCACCTACATACCCACACACAGACACACACACCTACACATAATTAAAAACAACAGAAATACATCTTTAAAAAAGGAAACACCAAAAGCCATTTTTTCTGTGCTATATATTGTCAACATGCTTTATATGTTAAACTTTTAAATATAAGTAAAAATCCATTTATAAGTTGGGCATCGTGGTACATGTTTATAATCTCAACATTTAAGAGGCAGAGGCTGGAGGGCTCCCATAAGTTCAAAGCCAATAATGCCAACATAGAGAATTCTAAGTTGGCCTGGGCAGAGTAATATCTTGACTCAAAATAAGTCAATAAAGTAATAAAACCAAAACCAAACAACTACACACTTGTAGCATGATATAACATGGGGTTGGAGAGATGGTTCAGTGGCTAACACGCTACCTTTCCAAAGGACCTAAGTTTAGTTCTCGGCACTCAAGTCAGATGGCTCATAACTATAACTCCAGCTCCAGATAAGCCTCTGACCTCTGAGAGCACCTGCACTCATGTGCACATACCCACATGTGTGCTCTCTCTCTCTCTCTCTCTCTCTCTCCCTCCCCCTCCTCTCTCTCCCCCCCTATACATAATTTACCAGATTTTTTTCAAAAAATTTAAATACTTATTTATTGTTTATTTATGTTATGTGTGTTTGCTTGGTGAATACATACGTATGTATGTCATGTGCATTTAGCAGTCTGTAAAGGCCAAATCCCCTGGAACTGGAGTTACATGTGGTTGTGAGGCACCACATAAGAGGATCAAGTATTAACTGCTAAGCTATGTTTTTTATCTGTTTGGTTTTTGAGACAGGGTTTCAGTATGTAGGCCAGATTAGCCTAGACTTACTAAGTAGACCAGTCTGGCCTCAAATTCAGAATGTCCACCTCCAGTGCCTCCCAAATGCTGGGATTAAAGGCATTGTCATACCCAAGGATTTAACATATTCTTAATGAATGGTGCCTCTACTTGACATATGATGGACATTACCTTATGTGTACCTTATTAAAGGTACACATAAATCTTGCAAATAAAACAATAAATCTTCAAAATTAATGTATATCTATAACCCTGATTTGAAATCCTTGGAACAAGATAAATTTATGATCTCAAAATAACTGAGTATAGAAGAAGATATAATACATAATATTTAGAAGTAAAATTCTAGTCAGTGGAAAACTCAATTTGGGATCCAAGAGTTCCATGAAAAGGCTAAGGGAGGGCTTAAGACAATTACAAAAATGGTTAGAAATACCAGTTGAAGTGGAGCAGTTACCAGAAAGCAAATATAGAGAGGGGACTACCTAACAAACCATCACCTCATGAAAGGCCGTGGCCAGCCATGGTGACCAAGAGAATACATTCCCACCTACTCTTTCTTTCTTCAGTCTCCCTGTATTCCCTATTGGTCACGTGGAATTCAAAGATGAGAAAAGTCCAATAAAACCCTGTATGCAGACCAGCATCTCTGGTAGAAGCAGGATGGAAGGTAGAGTAACATGGGATTTGGCCAAAAGCACAGATGGGCTTCTATTATAAACAGCCCTCAAGCCAGGCGGTGGTGGCGCACACCTGTGATACCAGCACTCTGGAAGGCAGAGGCAGGCGGATTTCTGAGCTCAAGGCCAGCCTGGTCTACAGAGTGAGTCCCAGGACAGCCAGGGCTACACAGAGAAACCCTGTCTCAAAAAAACCAAATCCAAAAACCAAAAACAAACATAAACAGCCCTCAAGTATTCCCAGCTATGATAACAAAAGTTCATTTCTTACCTCTACTGAGTCATCTAGTTTAACTGTTTTCTAGGGTTTTGAAGAAGCCCTCCAAACTCTAGAGAACTGGTTCAAAGCCAGATACCAGGCTGTTTTCTCTGAGTGATGTTTTCTCTGGACTGGATGTGATTATTGTCAACTTGATCAGAACAGCCATGATAACCATCATGACAATGGATCTATTGACATTTTCATGCGGATGGAGCGCACACTCAGAGCCACGTTACGCTGGGGTAAGTAGCTGCTGAGGGAGAAGACTCCAGGCATGCAGTCGAGCTTCAGCACTGATGCTGCAGAGGGGTTTGGTGAAGCTGCGCACTGAGCCACTGGTGCTCCTGAAACACCATTAGCACCATTAACACCACAACTCCTTTGGTGTGTCATCTCCCTCTTTGTCTAGTGTGACTAGAAATAGGCCACCCAGGACAAGTCACACAACTTATGTCACCAGCACTCTGGTACATTCTCCGGTAGTTAGCCACAAGGCTGACAGGAGTGCTATGGTGATATGCTGAAAGGAGACAAGAAGCACGAATATACCAAGTCCAAGTCTCATATCATCCCAGGTAAAGTGTTCCAAATAATTTGACTGTCAAACTTCTATTGATTCAACTTTAGGTTGTCAGAGATGAATGTACATATGACCTACCAAACAGGAGCCAGAAAGTAGAAGTGGGCTCTTAAATTTAGGCCTATGACTTGTGAATGTATGTTTATGGCACAGAGGAAATAAGTCAAATGACCAATAGTTGCTACTTCAGACATTACTAATGCTATCATTAGAGAGACAGAAAGAAACTGACAGGTTTTCAATAAATCCCAGTGCTTATTGTCTTCTATTCTTAATAACTACTTACTATGCTAGAAGGTAGAGAAAATACAAAGAATAAGAGATGTGCCTGGCAGGGGAAGAAAAAACCCAGACTCTGATAGCTGTAATTTCCTAAAATGATTCTTCACTACAGAATAAGGGAAGGTTCATACATAGAAAAGGGGTATTGACATCAGAGTTATGCCTCCAGAAGAGGAATTCTGAACAAGGAAGGAAAAAAACTTCAGACCCGATGACAATCTGACAGTCTTTCATGTCTGAAATGGTGGATAATTTTTGTTTGTTTAGGATCATTAAGATTAATAAAAAAGATAAGATAATGAGAAACTCAAAGTTAGAGAACTAGCCACTTGGCTAAATGATAAATGAAATAGATTATGAAAAGACCCAGGGATACAAGAGACCCTATGTCATCACTCGGAAATGTGAGGGAAAAGGATGGTGAATTCAAGGGCAGGTGCTCAGGAGATTCTGTCTCAAAGGAAAAAATAAAAGAATAAATTCAAAAGGCCAGGATTAAAAAAAACATAATTAATTACTGGGCCACAGTTAGCTCAAGGAGTAAACATCACTACAAGCATTTCAATTATATTTCCTAGAGTAAATCCTCAGAATAAGCAAGCAATTACTGTTACTGACTTACAGCATTTCTCTGGTTACCAAGAGGCTTCTTTTGTTTATTTCCTAAGTATGATCATAACCATCCTCCATGAGGTAAGGCTAGAGACTTAGCAAGCATTTGCCTATTCATTCAAAAGGAGGGGAAAAACCTCACCCCAGAGTAAGGAAGGGACATGTACTAGCTTGTCCTCTACTACCCATGCAGTGACTTCCTTGTGTAGCAACAGCACTGTGCGTCCCTGCTGTCCTCACGGTGCTTGCCAGGAAAATGAAGCTGTTAATACAACCCTGTTTCCCTGTAAAGAACTGACTTCATCTCCTCAGAGAGGTGGTTTAGGACATTTTTTTTTTAAAAAAATCAAACTTCTATAATTCAGTCTTACACACTATCACTTCCATGCCTAATTTTTCTTTAAAGTTCTGTGTGAATACAGTTTAACTTCTTGTCTGAGAGGCTACTTTTACCTTTTATTTACCAACATTTAATTTCCTAAGATGTAAAATTCCTAAATTATTTAAAAATCATCACTAATGTTCTTACTTGGTTTGAAATAATGATAACTACAAAGCAAAATTGTATACTCATCTACTTAGAGTCAACCCAATGAAACAATCTATTCGGGTGCATACAGAAAGATTAAATTTAGTGAGGTATTCACTGGGTCCTTTAAGTAGATAGGCTTTACAAAGACTTTATTTGAATTCCTTAATCTCTGTCGAAGTCTGTTGTTTACACTAGATGTTTGGAAACGCTCATTCAGATACTTCCACAGAGGCAAGCTCCAGGCACGTGACCAACTCCTAGCTATATTATTTAAAACTCAGAGAGTGAGAAGAGACTCCCTTTCAGATCGTTCTCCAGGACACCAGACAAGGGCTGAATTCATAATCTTCAAAAACAGTTCACCAAATCAACAGGTAATAGTAACTTGAAAATGTTTAACTATGTATTAGAATGAAATGGAATTTCTTGTATATATTCCTAAAATTTAAAATTTGAATAAAAAATATTTAATCATAGTAAGCAGGGGTCTGCTTATCACAGATGTAGTAAGCTATTAGATTTGAATACAGGCTTGAAGAAAAGTAGCCTAGAGGTAACACTTTGGTGTTACCATCCTTACCAGCTAAAGAACCTGGCCTAGGCCTCAAACTCAGGCTCTGGATCTGCTCACTCTAAGATAGGTATCTCCAGACATGCTGTACCCTTGTGTAGGCTCAGCTGTAAAATGGCAGACTCACTTTTAGTCAATTCTAGATTTCCTTTTTAAAAAGGAATTCTCTAACAGCTAGCTGTTTGCTCTCCTCTACCCCCAAAGACTGTTAAAAATCAAGGAAACCTTAGCATTGAGGAAATCATTTGACATATGGTTGTTTTTTTTCTCCTATTTTTGTTGTAAAGATTTAAAAGTAATATTCTGATTTGTAGTGCTAACCTTTAAACTGTTAAGCGAGAAGCCACACACATGCCAAGAGGGAGCATTACAGCCTGTCTTTCTCCTCCTGCTGCTGCTGCTCTCCCCTCCCACCCAGGGCTGTGGGTCAGTGCTCCTTTCCTGCTGTCCTGATCCTCACACCCACCCCACTCTTACTGTTTCAAATGCCTCATGTTTAACTCATTTGCAAAACAGGGAAACAAAATCAAGCTCATTCTAGGATTCAGAATGCTTATTCCTGAAGTTAGTGACCTAGATAGAAATCAGGTCTTCTATCAGGAGATGGACAGAAAGGAAGCTTGTTATTAATGAATAATTTAAAAGCCCATTTATATATTATGTGAATACACTAAATAGACAATTAAAAATATGTGATTGTCTTATGTGTTTTGTGAAATGAGTATTAAATTTTATGATCATTTTAAAGCAAAGGAAAATGATGATCAAGCATTCCTTCACTGTCAGCCTGCTCCTCATGTATGCTCATACTATGGGAATGATTTCAACAACAGCAACATCAGGAACAACAGCAGCAGCAGCAGCAGCAACAACAGCAGCAGCAGCAGCAGCAGCAACAACAACAGCAGCAGCGGCAGCAGCAACAACAACAACAGCAGCAGCAACAGCAACAACAGCAGCAGCAGGAGCAGCAGCAGCAACAACAACTACCACCACCTCAAATTCTACAGAAAACTCGAGTCCTGGGATGCTCTCATCTTCCACCATGGATATGACACAGCTTGGAAGCGGCCTAATCTCCAAGAGCACCTGGCAAGGAAACATGTCCTCAAGTCCCTACATAAACATGACTGCAGAGACTGCGGCAGGTGGTGGCACCCCACTCTCACCAATCTTCAACACTCACTCTCTTTTTCTGTGCAGTATTTTTACTCTTTTGTACACACTCAGGCAGAAATGAGCCAGAATGTCTGCTCACTTCGGTCCCTCATATCATGTACTAAATGACAAGCACACTAAGAAAATAAAATTTATTTTAATTTACTATGGAAGAAATTATCACTATTTTAGTATGATTTGGGTTTTGGTAAGTTTTGTCTTTTTTTTTTTCCAGAGCTGAGGACTGAACCCAGGGCCTTGCGCTTGCTAGGCAAGCACTCTACCACTGAGTTGAATCCCCAACCTCAGCAAGTTTTAGTTGCATAATTTAAATGTTAAATTAATAAAATAATTTCCTTCCTATAAATGTGTAGTGCCCTATTAAATGCCAAAATGAGCAAAACATCCATTGTGTTTTAAATGTTTGCAAAACAGAATCAAATTCAAAGGTCTGTATTAAAGATAAGAGAAAGAAAATATGAAGGTGGCATTTAAGCCAGGGGTCAGGAGAAGCTGGGAGATAAAGGGGGGTTGGGGGTTGGGAGAAGCTGAAGCTGTTTTGTATTTTATTATTTTTAATTAAATAGACTGACACTAGTCCGGCACTTACAAGCACACCCACTTGCGGGACACTACTGTAGTGAAAGTGCATTAGCACGGACCATCCCAGTACATTTTTAAAGCAGAATACTGCTGATCCAATGACAGGGACGTATTTTGAGTAAGTATTGACTTGGGTTTCAAAAGATTGTTTGCAAATCAGATACTTAGAACTAAGAACTCATTTATCTAGGAAAATGTCTCTTGACTGTTAGAAAGTTTTTTTTCTCCCCTTTCTCTCTGCTTCCTTCTTCTTCCATCCTTTTCCTCTGTCCATTTCCCACTTCCTTCTCTCCTTCCCTTAGTCAGAGTCTTTGTACATAGCCCTGGCTGTCTTGGAACTGACTATGTAGACCAGGCTGGCCTTAGAGACTCACCTGCTTCTACCTTGGACTGAGTACTGAGATTAAAGGAACATTGGCTAGATTTTTACGTTTATATACAAGGATGGGTTTAACTTAACAAACTCGGCATGCTAACAGTAATAATTCCTACAGTTATTGACACAGTAACTTAGGACTTAAGATTAGTTTGGAACTCAGTGATGATTCTAACTAGTTGAGCTATCAAGAGTAAGATGACACAGCAGAACCCAAGCGAACTGACTACAGATGGGTCATTTGGGAGTGCCAGTCTAAATATACAAACTAAGCCTTGTCCCCAAGGATGCGTGAATCTCATTCAGAAGGGGAAATGAAACAGACACTGGAGGTGGACAGAAGATGGAATAAGGCAGGGAATAGGGATGGGGATCAAGTGGGGGAGGGGCAGGAGAGGTTTGAGAGAAAGGTCAGAAATCAGTGGGGGGCATCTTTGGGACTAGCAAGAGACCTGGGATTGGGAGAGGCTCCCAAAGTCTATGAGGGCAACCCTAGCTGAGACTCCTAGCAGTTGGGGATATAGAGACTGAAGTGGCCACCTCCTGTAGCCAGAGGGACTTCCAATGGAGGAAGACATCAAGCCACCAACAAAACCATACACCCAAAACTTGTCCTGCCTATAAGATGCACAGAGATAAAGATGAAGCAGAGATTGAGGGAACAGCCTCCCCATGACTGGCCCAGTTTGAGATCCATCCCATGGGAGAGCGCCAAACCCTGACACTATTAATGATACTCTGCTATGTTTGCAGACAGGAGGCTGGCATAACTGTCTCCTGAGAGGCTTCATGCAGCAGTGAGTGGAGGCCGGGGCAGAGACCCACAGCCAAATATCAGGAGTTGGGGGAGTCTTGTGGAAGAGTAGGGGATAGGACTAAGCAAGCCAGAGGGATCAAGGACATCCCAAGAAGATATACAGAGTCAACCTGGGCCCATGGAAGGCTGAAAAGAACATGCAGGGGCTGGACCTAGGCCCTACACATTTATAGCAGATGTGCAGCTTGGTCTTCATGTGGGCCCCTAACAATTAGAGCAGGGGCTGTCTCTGACTCTGTTGCCTGCCACTGGATCCCCTTCTCTATCTGGACTGCCTGGTTGGGCCTCAGTGGGAGAGGATATACCTAGTCCTGCTGTCACTTGATGTCCCAGGTATGGGTAGTACAGTGGGGCGCGGGGGTGGGGGGTGTTCCCTTCTCCTCAGAGAAGAGGAGGGATAATGGGAGGAGAGATTTGTGAGGGTGAGACTGGGAGGAGAGGAAGGAGGGGGGCTCTGATTGGATGTAAAGTGAATAAATAAACTAATGAACAAAAAAAAATAAAAAAGAAGCCTTGTCCCTAAATTCTGACAAGGAAGCTCAGGGGGCTTAGAAAATGCTGTTATTTAGATTTTTTTCTGATAACTATGACTGAGTTTCTGTCAATATGTCAAAGATTGCAAATAATACCGCAGAAGGTTATGAGGATGAAACAAATATACAATATACTATATGTAGTTTGTTTGATGTGGAGAGAGTATTAGGTAAATATGAGTCTATATTAATGCCCTCCCCAAACAGTTGTGAATAACAGGATCCCAAAGAGGAAACTCTCAACTGAAATGCTTAAGTTTTAAATTTAATTCCACTTACACACACACACACACACACACACACACACACGCAGCAAATGACAGAAGTATGTTATTGCCATCTATGCACACCCCGCTTTACTGCTGAGCTCTAAGCATATTCATGCCCAGGCCTGAAGAGCCAAACAATCCGTGTTCCTTGCTAAAGTGACAGTTTAAGAAACTGACAAGTAACTCAAGAGCAGCCAGTGAAGCTGGAGCTGCTACTGAAGTGCAAAACAAGGGCTTCTTAGGCCGGAAGACCACAAACCACTGGCAGCTACAGCCCTTTCCTCCTTCAGGGTCATAAGGCATACTCGAGTGTGTGTGTGTGTGTGTGTGTGTGTGTGTGTGAGAGAGAGAGAGAGAGAGAGAGAGAGAGAGAGAAAGAAAGAGAAAGAGAGAAAGAGAAAGAGAGAGAAAGAGAAGAGAGAGGTACATATATTTATGTGTGTGTACTCACACATATACATAAAATAAATGAAATAATAAAAATAAAACTTAATATAAGGCATTTCAAAAGTAACAGATGGTAAAATGAGATCATGAAGATCCATTTTAAAATAACTAAAACCTGTATGTAAGGACAGTCACTGATGAAAACTAAACAGTTACTCTTTGAAGTACATGGCTATTGGGCAGGTAATGTATGTGGCTTAGGGCAGCCTCAATATTTATTGGCTAGTCATCATCTAGCACAGAAGGTCTTCCTAACAAAGGCACTTCTAGCTGAACCACACGTGGAGAACTTCAGGTATGCTATACTGAGGTAATAAAAAAGAAAATAAAAATAAAAATAAAAAAGAAGCCTCAGAGTCACTGGCTGAGCTAAGGCTGAAATGACAGAAATTGGAGAACCACGGAATAGAGCTGTGCTTTGGTTATGTTCCTCCTGGTGTGGCTCTTGACTCATGCTTTTCTTTAGGCCCACTTTCTTCTTTCTTTTTCTTTTTCTTTTTGTTTTTTTTTTTTTTTTTTTCGAGACAGGGTTTCTCTGTGTAGTTCCGGCTGTCCTGGAACTTACCCTGTAGACCAGGCTGGCCTCAAACTCAGAAATCTGCCTTAGGACCACTTTCTTGATAAAATAAGAGAGACTTGGTAATAACCAAAGCCTACACTAAAATACCTCAGATCTCACAGGTGACTCTCAAAGAGGACAGAAGGAAAAAAAACGGAGATACTTAAGATGACAGGGAAAAAGTAGATGGTGTCAAGATGAGGCCAAAAAGACATTTAAACTTCAAATGTCTGTAGACAGCAAAGCCAGATTCCAGAGCCACTTGTCACAGAAGGCTGTACAGATAAGGCCTTCACTTACTGTCATAATGAGAAACAGGGCCTCTCTCTGCTCTACCCACTGTGCCCCTTTGTCCTGGAGGTAGGCATCATACCCAGTGAAAGTGAGGGCCAGGAGCTCTACTAGCTCTCAGAAATGAAACGCACCAGGCATGGTGGCACATGGCTTTAAGACCAGCACTCAGGAACTGGAGAGATGGCTCTGCTGCTAAGAAAACTAGCTATGTGTCCAAAGGATCTAGGTTCAATTCCAAACACCCACATGGTACCTCACAACTGCATGTAACTTCAGCTCCAGGGGAGCCTATGAAGGCAGTAGGACGCACAGACAGACAAGCATGTTCATATACATTAAAAAAAAAAAAAAAAAAAAAAAGCTCCCAAAGACTCAGAACCCCAGAGGCTGAGCCAGAATGATCTTGAGTTATAGGCCAGACAGGCTGTTTCTAAGCTCCACCCCACAGTTACCTGGCAATAGCCAGGTATGCCCCGCCCCATAAACCTGGCCCACTATAAAGGGGACTGCTTGCCCCTCCGCTCTCTCTCTCTCTCTCATCTCTCTCTCTTCCCTCTTATCTCTCTGCACCCTCACCTCTCTGCCCCTCTTGGGCTCTCCTCCCCTCCCCCCTCTCTCCACATGGTCATGGCTGGCCTCCACTCATCTCTACTTTTCTCTCCTCTCCCCCTCCCCCTTCCCCTCCCTTCCTCTTCTCTCTCTCTCTCTCTCTCTCTCTCTCTCTCTCTCTCTCTCTGCCTCTCTCTCTCTCTATGCCTCCACTATACCATTAACTCCCATCCTCTTCCCTGAATAAACTCTATTCTATACCATGTCAGTGTGTGCGTGGTCCGTCAGGGGGAAGAGGTGCCTGGGCCTGGGCTCGCCTAGGCACCCCCTTCCCCCACGCTGCCGTGCCACACTCCCTAATACCCTTTTCTCTTTTATAACCCATCATATGGTGCCGAAACCCGGGAACAACATTAAACCATCACAGGCTATTTGGTAAGGCCACAGTTCAAAACATAAAGCAAAAAACTAAAACCCCTAGGTACTGAAAATTTGATTTAGCAATCTCATATCCAGAAAAGAAAAAGAAAACATGAAACTCAGTTTGTTACAAAAATCACACAGGAAGAGACACAGAAGTTTAACAAGCATATTTTCTTCCTTCTCAAAAATGAAGGGTCAGAACATCTAATAAGCAGCAGACTGGAAATCCCTGGCAATTTCAAACCTATGCTGTGCAGGCATAATTTAGAAGCCCATCTAAAGGACAGGACAGGCCCATCCATCTGCTTTTCCTTTGCTAGGCCACCACTGAAAGAGACCACAAACTTATAGTTCCTTATCATGAAGAGGGGGGAGATAAAATCCAATTTTCGAATGTTCTACAATATTTTGCTACCTTTAAACCACAAAGAATTCAAAGGGGGCTGGGAGTGAGGCACACATCAACCACTCTTCTCACCAGTGCTCACAACTTAGATAGAGCAGGGAAAGTACTAAGGATTAAAGTTAAAATACCGACATGGCTTAAATGCAATAGAAAACTAAAACTCTCTTAGACCGAGCAACCAAGAACAGTGGAGAGATAAAGGGGGGTGTTTTTTTTTTCCTCCCATTTTTTGGAGGAGGTCTTTTGAGACAGGATCTCAGCGTGTAGCCCAGGGCGGCCTTCTAATTCAATACAGTCCTCCTGCCTTGGCCTCTTAAATGCTATATTTAGAAATGTACTAACACATTTGCCTAGAATTAGAAGATATTCCTTAAAGCTGTTAAAAAGGTGGTGCACACCTATAATCCCAGCACTTGGGAGGCAGAGGCAGGCAGATTTCTGAGTTCGAGGCCAGTCTGGTCTACAGAGTGAGTTCCAGGACAGCCATGGCTACACAGAGAAACACTGACTCGAAAAAAAACCAAAAAACCAAAAAACAAAAAAAGCTGTTAAAAAGAACAAAGGTAAATCTGTTTTTCTTTTCTTTTTCTATTCCCCAGTTACCCAGTGCTCTGGATAGCTGAATATCTAATTAAACATGTTTCGCATTTATCAATCTTCTTACTTTTCCCATTTTGTATGATTTTTCCACCTCTGCTAGGTTTTTGCTTTTCATGACTGTAAGTCAGTAACCACAATTCCTCCATTACTGTTAAGTTTGGGGAGACTAAGTCCCAGAGCTGCTGGACAGCCACTGTGGGTTGTGCCGTTCTCGTGGGAAGGAGAGAGCCTAATCAAGTACTGCTTGTTAGGCTACTGCTCGTTTTCATAAGGCAGGGCAGGCAAGGCAAGCCCACTGCCATGGAGGAGGAGGAGGAGGAGGAGGAGGAGGAGGAGGAGGAGCTCACAGCATGGCTGAGGACATCACAGTCTATTTCCCAGGCCACCCTGTCCATCTTTACAGCCATTTCCTATAGCTCCAGGAATTCTTTCTTAAATCACTCTGATAAAATCACTCTGATACAGCCTCACACAATACACTAAGTTTTCTTTCTTAAGTGTGTGTGGGGGTGGGGTGGGGAGGGGCTCTGATTTTTCTGTTGCAGATATTATAAAATCAGAATATACCCGAAAGACTTTTCACTCTGATAGTAACTCCTTGTGGTGGTATCTTAACATCAGATGTAGCAAAGACAACAATATGAAGTAAGTAATCTCAAACACCTAGTAGTGAGCAGACTATCTAGAGAGGCATGGCTTTAAGGGCTATTAATTCAAAAAAGGGGGGGAAAATCCTATCACCTTTCTTCAGTTGCTATTAAAAGAGACTAAAATGTCTTTCTTACCTCCGTGCAACATAGTAAAAAATAGGATTCCCAGCTTTGGAGGTGCCAGCTTGGTAGAAGATGCTTAGTGTTTTCAAGGCCTTGAACTCTTCTTTCTCATGTACCTGGTGCCTAAAACAAAGAGCAGAGTCACTTAAGAGTCTTTACACAGATTGTTGAGTAGCTAAAGAAAAATATGATTAATCAACAATAAAGAAAAACAAAATACTGAAAAAACAACCAGTTTTCTGAAGGGCAAAATGACAAAGTGTATTCCCGAGTCAGGATGACTCCTTGGGATTACTCACCACCACTGCAGCTGCATGATGGCTACCTTTTACCCATGCCACTTTTTTTTTCCAGTTTGTTTTTCCTTGCAAGTTTAGTTCATCAATCCTCTCGTTTATTGATTTTAAAGAGATGAGAAAGTGTCAGAAGCCATTGTAGGACAAGCTAATAACTAGCAGGTGATCTTCCTAAGATAGCCTGCCTTGGAGGATTAAAATAATCCACAACATATTTGCTCTCATAGGCACGGCTCAGAAGAAAATCATTTTAGGAAAGAATTCTATTATTTATATGCTTTTCCTGTTATGATTACATATATGACAATTACTAGGTATTAGCCCATCCTTTTGAGCAGATCTCTGCAGATCTATGAAGATATACTGTCTTGTAGTGATGTTATATAGACAAACAGATGACTTCTCAATTCTTTCTGATGATACTATAAGAAATCCTAAAATTATGTCAGTATTTATTAAGCTCTTTTATAGTGGGTCTGCTATTAAGTCCTTTCGGACAGTCAATACTGCAATGAGAACTCTGCCAGTCTCCCATGTGTCACCAGTTAATTGGTTCTGATAGCAAGCATTCTACTACTCAGAGTACATTTCAAGAAGTTGTAAAACCATTAACCAAAGGCATAAAAATGAAACTACAATTTATTATAGGTACTAAGACAGAAGATTAAAATGTTGACTGGATGTATACAAAACTTCACTAATAACTTAGTTATGGTTTTCAACTCTCTATGAACCCGTGGAACCATGACAGGTAATGAATGTTTAGCAGGATAATTACTCCTAATGGATATGCATGTAAACAATCTCTGTTGTAAGCTTCTATTTCAATTTATGATTTGAATTTATATGTAAACTTGTAATGAACTTTTTACAATGGGATCATGTATTCAAAAAGACATAAGTGCTGAGGATGAAGAGAAGAGACAGAACTGAGCTGAGAACTTTTTAGACAGAACACTTTGTAGCTGATCCGATCAGAACTTTTTAGAACAGAATTGAGGATAGTTTTTTTAGTCAAGACACAAGAGAATATTTTAGACAGAACTGAACTCAAGAAGAACTTTGAAGTAAAGGCATAGCATTGGGAGAAAAGACACTGAGCGTAAGAGCATTACTGTGACATCAGAGCAGGAGGAGAGAGCAAGGTTAGGAGAATGCAGAAGGAACAGGGAGGCGTCTCCTTACTGTTCAAAAGAACAGATCTTTCCTTAATAGCAAGGCAGGCTTGGTCTTATTAAAGAGAACAAAGCTTTCTTCTTACAGACTTGGGTTTAATTTATTTCACAATAAAAGGACAGAAGCTTTTTCTTTCTCTATATAATAAAGATTGGAGTTCATTTTCCATCCAGAATAAGTGAGTTCTTTCTGCACTGGTACTTGGTCTTTTGCTTTAAATGCTTATGTAAGTACAAACGTGTGTGTGTGTGTGTGTGTGTGTGTGTGTGTGTGTAAGTATGTAATTATGAGAATGTATGTAAGCTGGGCTTAACTAGTTTAAATGTAAATGTATAAATGCGCATGTATGAATATGTATATGAATTTATGTGAGTTTATGTATATTTGCTTATGTAAAAGTTTTTCCTTCTGCAAGGATGATTCTCTTCTCCTGGTTCAATACTACTCCAAACTTCCCCCTAGCCTGACAAGCAAGAGGCATCAGGACAAAAGGGAAAAAGCTCTAGCAATTAGTCCTTCACTTAATCTCCTGTTGTTTTAGCATGAGGTGCTAAATGCCAGAGGCTGAAGTTTCTGGCCTCAGAGGAACTCAGACGGCAGCACAGCTACAAGCAGCAAAGTTATTTAGACTGAGATAAGTGACCTTTTAATTAGTATACAGCAACCCTATATCTCAAAAGTCTGACCCTCTGCCCACACTGTTCCCATCCGCAGCCTCAAGAAGAACTCACAGAATGAAGCCCCACCAGTTGCCCCTCTTCACCCCACACACCAAAGTCCTTCCATCCTTCCTTCCTTGATTTGTACATGCACACCTCCAGAAACAGCATGGACAGTTACCATGATTACTCGTACATCCTACATTCTGAATACTTTTCACAATTAATTCTCATTGTACTGAAATAAATTTCTGAAACAACATAGCTTAATTTTTATATATTCTGCTAAAACTCGGTGTGTTTATCTGAACTTTTAAGTGATTTATAAATTATGGGATATAAATGGAAAGTTCATATCCATTAACTCTACCAATATCTCTACCTGTTCCCAATCACACAAAATGTGGTTTCTATAATATTTATTAGACATACTGAATTGGATCTTCTCACTCTATCTTCCCTTTCCCTCTCCTCCTCCCCAAAGCAGGGTTTTACTATAAATTTAATTTATAAATTAACTTCTGAATGTCAGATGAGAATGTTTTCCTTCTGTCGTTGACACATCCTATGAATAAAACAACCAACTCACAGTCACAATATACCTTTTGTGAAATATTAAAAAAATATGTATTTAACAAACATCAAGTGTGTGTCTAACAGCGAGAATCTTTTAGTTGATAGAGTCCTCTAAATGGGATGTAAAATAAATGCTCAGAGAAATGTTTGTTGTAGCAATATTTAAGTGTACTACATTTTCTGGGCCTTAATCTAAACAAAATTAAAACCATGAACTTTTTGAAGGATTCAAAAAGATACTAGTATGGTAATAAGAACTTAGGATTTAAATCCAAAAGAACCATAAAACAGGTGTGAATTCAGGTTTAAAAGTTATGTCCATTTAATGTATTTTCTATAACTATAATATGAAAATAATGCTATCTATATGTTCTTTAAGGTATTAAATAAAGACCACACTGAAGAGACCTTGAAAGATGGCTCAGCAGCTAAAAGTATTCATCACTGAACTGACAATCTCTGCTTGGTCCCTGGGCCCCACATGGTGGGAAGAGAGAACTAAACTACCTCCCATAGGTTGTTCTCTGACTTTACATAGGCAACAGCGCGCGCGCACACACACACACACACACACACACACACACACACACACACACAAACGTTTAAAAAGCCAAGCTTTTTGTAAGACATCATTCTTTTGATAAGAAAATCAATGTCAAAGCAGAACAAAATGTTATGTTAATGCAACACAAGCACATGCAGTAAGTATTTGGTGATATCCTTTGCTTCACCCCACAAAAAATATTTATCCTTTCAAAGCTGTGTTTTACCTGGTCATAAATTCCTCAAACTTTGAACTGGTAAGGTTAAGGCTGGACCAGTGTGTATCCGCTACAGGCTTGTGCTCCGGAGGACCCAGATACGCAAGAAGTGTGGCCATCTTATCAAAAGGCCGTCTTCCAACAGCTTTATGGTCCCTGGTGACAACAGGAAATGCACTTCACATTAGCTGGGGAGTCTGACAGTCCTTTAGGCAGGCTGTCACTGCTTGCTTTTATTTTAATTACTTGTTCCCAACTGATTTGTAAGACTGCAGCACTGAAAGATCTTAGAAAAGATTATTTCCCACCTGTAAAATATATTGTTTTAAGTTCAATGTTTTATTTTTTGGTAGAATTGATACTTGTAACATTCTCATCCATTTCTTCTTATGGTAAAAAGAATCTTGCAAAAACAGTGTTTAGGACATGGGCCTATGTAACCATGGGTAACTGATGTTCTTTTAGGTACTTTGTCTTACTATAACTAGGCCAGGTTAACCTCAAACTCATGATCCTCCTGCCTCTGCCTCCCAAATGCTGGTGTTGTGCCATGTTTTTAAAGATTTATTTATTTTATTCATGTGTATGAGGCCAGAAGTTGGTGTTCCTCTGGAACAGAAATTAAGAGGCAGTTGTGAGATACTTGATATGGGTGCTGGTAAACAACCCAGAAGAGCAGTGTGGTGGTCTGAAGAAGAATAGTCCCAAAGACTTGTGATGTCTGAATACTTAGTGTGTGCTTTCCTCCTGTCCCCCCTTCCTTCCCTCACTCTCAACAAATAACTGTTATAAAGACTTGTGGTTCTATCAAAATTACAGGCAAGTCAGGCTAGTTGGCAGACATGAAACTGTCAAATCACTGCCTATATGTTCATATTTGAAATATGTATCATTTTTAAAGTAGCACATTTAAAAACCTTAGCAGACTGCACATATATATTCAAATCATGAAAAAAAAAAAAAAAAGAGAATGTTCACCTTTAAAAGTTCCAGGTTATTAGCCAGGCGGCAATGGTGCACGCCTTTAATCCCAGCACCTGGGAGGCAACTGGCAGGTAGATCTGGAGTTTGAGGCCAGCCTAGTCTACAGAGCAGTCAAGGCTACACAGAGAAACCTTGTCTCAAAACAAAACAAAACAACCAAAACAAAACAAAACAAAAACCAACAAAACAAAGCTATGCAAAGCTCCAAGGCTCCTTGGGTGCTGCAAAGATAAAGTGCTGGCCTTCTCCTGCTTTAGTGACACATGCCAGCCACACCCATGCTTACGTCAATCCATTAACAGTTCAGAAAGGATTGAGAAGTTTACTTTTAAACTCCCATCTCCTAGTTGTTTAGCCAGTTTAGTCACCTAAGGGATCTCCTCGGACACAGAAATTGGAGCCCTTTACAATTCTATATAAATGTAAAAGGAATAACTCTGAGAAAGAACAGCAAGTAATTTATGTCACTAGAGGCTTTTACTAAAAAGCTAGTGAAATAATTTCCAAGTAATTTGAGTTATTGGATCCATTCTCATTCTCTCTGGTTTACCTTACCTCTCAGACAAGGTCTCAGCATGTAGCCCTGGAAGGCCTGAACTCTTTATGTAGACCAGGCTGGCCTGGTCAAATTCACAGAGATCTACCCAACTCTGCTTTCCACACAGCGGGATTAAACAGCACAGCACCATGCCTAACTGATGGTACTTTTTTTTTTTTTTTAAAGATTTATTTATTATTATATTTAAGTACACTGCAGCTGTCTTCAGAGGCACCAGAAGAGGGCATCAGATCTCTTTATGGATGGTTGTGAGCCACCATATGGTTGCTGGGATTTGTACTCAGCACCTTCGGAAGAGCAGTCAGTACCCATAATGGCTGAGCCATCTCCAGCCCATTTGGGGACTTTCTATATGCAGCTTTATTTGCATATACTTAATAGTATCATAGGTGAGACAGCTGGTGCTACTGATCACATAACATGAGTTCATTTTTGCCACATGCATGTAAGTCTCCACTTCTTTCCAAATCATAATTCTTATTGCAAATAGGTGCAAAGTAGAAGATCAATATTTAGGATCAATAATTTCGTGAATTAAACTTAAACTAAGTGTTTAATTTCTCCAAGACTGGGAAATCATACCTGTTGCTGGAAAGATACTGGCCAATTTTCTCCTGATTGTTCCAAAGCAGCCGATGTAAAGCAAGCACGTTGCCATCACTGATGAAGGAAAGACTATGGTTTACTGCGTCACTAGTGGGACAATCTGACGCTATGTCTAGGAAAAACCTGCAAAAATGCAAAGCCATTAGAATGTTTAAGCCCAGGTATACTTATGCATTAAATTTATATTGAGTCTAGTCACATAGTAGCTGTGAGTACAAATGCAGAGGGCTTATGCCCTCAGTGTAAACAAGAAGCACAAGGAGAAAAGCTGTCTTTCCACTTCTGATATTAGTTTCCACTTCAACATCAGAACAAGCTTCTGAAGTTGGAGAACAATAAATTTAGATGGATGAGGTCTGGAGAAAAAGCTAGTATCTTACAGATAAGACACAGAGGCCTAGGTAGAGAGACCTCTCAAAGTTACACCACCTGCCTGTCAAAGCCAGGAATGGAACTTTGGTAGTCTTAACCATCCAAGAGAAGTCACAAAAGTTATTTTCTACCTGAAGACACCAAAGGCCAGGAAGGGCTGTAATGAAAACAAACTGGAAGGGCAGCTGCAGAAGGCCACATGACATCAGTGACATCAGCTAGGCTTCCGAGGGGATTCTGCCAGCTCAGGCTTGGCAAACTTGGCTCTGGCAGACCTTGCCCTTCTTCCCCTATTTGCTAAATACTGTTAGATTACGTTCCCAAAGGCAGCCACTAAGGTCTAGCCCCTTCTTTGGCCACTTCCTCCTCTTGAAGCTGACTACTATCTAAGTATTAGAGTCCAGCAATCAAAAGCCCCACTTTGGCCACTAAAATCAAACACCTCACCCTAACACTGAGTGTCCCCCTTTTACCTTTATAAAGGGCTATTTGCCTATGGGCTATGTCTGTCTCCTCCCTATCCAGAGGCAGTCCTTTGTCATCATCCCAGGTCCCCCAACCCCTGTCCCCAGGAACAAATATCCCTTCCCCCTCTCCCTTGTTCCCTTCCCCCTCTCCCTTGTTCCCTTCCCCCCCTCCCTTGTTCCCTTCCCCCTCTCCCTTGTTCCCTTCCCCCCCTCCCTTGTTCCCTTCCCCCTCTCCTTTGTTCCCTTCCCCCTCTCCCTTGTTCCCTTCCCCATCTCCCTTGCTCCCTTTTCCCCCTCCCTTGTTCCCTTCCCCCTCTCCCTTGTTCCCTTCCCCCTCCCTTGTTCCCTTCCCCTTCTCCCTTGTTCCCTTTCCCCTCTCCCTTGTTCCCTTTCCCCCCTCCCTTGTTCCCTTCCTCCTCTCCCTTGTTCCCTTCCCCCCTTCCTTGTTCCCTTCCCCCCCTCCCTTGTTCCCTTCCCCCTCTCCCTTGTTCCCTTCCCCCTCTCCCTTGTTCCCTTTCTCCCCTCCCTTGTTCCCTTCCCCCTCTCCCTTGTTCCTTTTCCCCTCTCTTTTGTTCCCTTCCCCCTCCCTTCCCCCTTCTTCCCTTCCCCCCTCCCCTGTTCCCTTCCCCCTCTCCTTTGTTCCCTTCCCCCCTCTCTTGTTCCTTTCCCCCTCTCCCTTGTTCCCTTCCCCCTCTCCCCTGTTCCCTTCCCCCTCTCCCTTGTTCCCTTCCCCCTCTCCCTCATCTTCTATCTCCCTGTCTTTGTCTCTTATTCCCTGCCCTCTGTCCCTCTGTGAGAAATAAATCTCCTTTGTGCTGAGGACTTGGTCTTTCTTGGGGTGCCTTGTGCAGATTCCAGTCCCTTTGGTTTCTCCTGCTGGCAAGTGACTTCTGAAGATCAGCACCTTCACAAAGCACTTTCTCAGGAATCACCTCACTTGTTTATTTAAAAAGAAACACTGGCAAAGAAAGTACTACCCCAAGGTTACAAATAAATCAACAATTCAGAGAATTAAAGTGAAGAATCTGTTATGAAAATCCAGTCTTAAAGTCTCTACAATATCTGTTTCTTCACATTCATAATCTTATATTTCTGTACTTTTTGGTGTATATAGTTTTAAATTCAGACACAATTCTAAATGGAAGAAACAAAAGTGTTATTAACATGAAATCATCCTAATATATTATCTGTATTGCACAGTTTTAGGGTTTTTTGTTGTTGTTTGTTTGTTTTTTGGTTTTTCGAGACAGGGTTTTCTCTGTGTAGTCCTGGAACTCACTCTGTAGACCAGGCTGGCCTCAAACTCAGAAATCTGCCTGCCTCTGCCTCCCAAGTGCTGGGATTACAGGCGTGCGCCACCACGCCCGGCTCACAGTTTTAGTTTTTAATACAAAGAATCTTCTTGAACCCATTCTGCAGCGCTGCCAAAGCTAGAAAATGCTAACAGTTTTTTAGTTTCCAAAAAAGAAAACTACCATGAAATTAAGAGTATAGAGATTTTTCACAGTCTCTTAAAATGAAACAAAAACAAAAATGAGGTCTTAATCTAGAAGGAATTGGGGGGAGGGGAATAACATACAGAAATTGAATGTAGACCAGGCACATGGGCTGCAGAAGTAGAGACATGCATGTGGACTGATGGACTGCAGTCAAGATGTGCTGGCCACTGGAGACTCTGGCTGCTTACCTTCGAGCCAAGTCAAAGTTGCTTTTCACAAAATCATTAAAAGGCCGCATGTGCTCTTCTTTTGTGAACAGGACATGATTGGCAATGCTCTGAAGCACCTAAACAATCAAACAAGATTATGAATCGTCAGATTATTTGCTATATGAAATCTATAAATTAATAAAGCCATTAAAATATAAATTTTCCATTGATATTTCTACTGGCAGTTCAAATCAATTATTCCTTACTGTAAAAACAATCCTAAATATTGTTTTAATTCTTGTCAAGTAGAAATATTATATGTTATATATACATATTTTAAAGTATCTATTGCATGTATATTGTGTGATATGTGCATATATGCATACGTTTGCAAGTGTGATTTGATACATGTGTGCAAGCACATGGAGGCCAGAGTTAAGACACTATTCCTCTCCATCATTGCCATACAACATCTCACAGGACAGGAGTATTTGGACTCAGGCTAGCTAGCCAGCTTGCTCCCGGGCTGCCTTCTCTGCCTCCAGCGTGCGGGGATTACAGGCTGAATGCCATGCACCCTGACATTTGCCTGGGTGCCCTCACGCTTGCACCGCAAGCACTTCTATACACAGCTCATGTGCACAGTCTCAAATGTTGTTAATGAGGAGGAGGAGGAGGAGGAGGAGGAGGAGGAGGAGGAGGAGGAGACGATGATGACCACCACCACCACCAAAGAAACCCTATAATCTGTATCTTTATTTCCAACTTGAATTTTTCAGAGCAGTTACATAGAAAACCCTCACTGAATGACAGATATTTATTTGCTAGTATACTTTCCCCTCATGTATGTATGTATGTATGTATGTATGTATGTATAGATACAAACATACATAGATAATTTCCTCTGCAATTCAAACAAATTAAAACAAAAGGCACATAGCTGAAGCGAAATGAAGACAAAGTACTTTGATTGTGAAACACTGGAAAATTAGCTGGAGGGAAAATTAAACGTTGCAAAAGTATTAAAATAATTCACCTTTGACATTAACTTCAAGCCCCTTTCGATTCTAGGCGGCGGCTTTTTATCTAAAATCCCTGCTTCATATGGCGAGACGATGGCGGGATTGATGAATCTGAGGAACATGGCACTTCCCACGGCGCCAATGCTGTTCTGCGGGAAGCGCTGGCTAACCACCTGAGGAGGAGGGGGTGAGAGCTGAGCAGACAGTTTGCATTGAAATAGAGAAGTGGGAACAAAGGATTCAAGGTCAAAGTCTGCACAACATTTCAATTATCAATCTTTTGAACTATCTGTTTTTAACTTTTTTCCTTGTCCCAAAACACCAGAAAATAAGGTTTACCCTTTACTGTGATGATGTGTGATTTTTCTTAAGACACAATTAAAACAGAAGAAAAATCTCTTCATAGAAGAAACCTGAAAAAAGATTTTACTTCATAATCATTATGGACAATAAAAGTAGACTTAATTTCACACAAGGTTAACATTTTCTAAGATCAACAGACATAAAAAGTACAGTTGACTTTTATCAGGCCCTGAGAGCTGAGCTTCTAACAGCACCCCTCCTACACACTCTATTCCTAACAGGAACAGCTAACACCGCACACCCGTTAAAGCTGACATTTCAGTGCAACTTACCATATACATCTCTGCTTAGATTTCTACCGAGTGAACTTACTTACAAGCCATGTTCCTGCCAGCCACTTTTCTTCATAAGCATGCCACCTAACATAAGGACCTACCTATCATTTAAATCATAGGAGAAACAGGAACTCTTGGGGACCTAAAAGAAAAAAGGATTCCACCAGAAGACAGAACCCCACACTCCATGTACCTCAATTCATTCTTTTGCCAAATAAGTAATAAATTAAAAACAAAAACAAACAAGCAAAAAAAAAAAAAAAATCTTTCAGGGCCCAGGAAATAGCTGCCCTCCCTGAAAAGTAACAGGAAGCCTATGTAAATGGACCTATCCTTTCTACAACAAAGGTGTTCTACAGAGGATGCAAAGGAACAGGCACACCAGGCAGGGGCAATGTCAAAAACGGCCAACCCCCCCCCCCAAAAAAAAAAAAAAAACCAAAAAAACGAACACTAGACAGGGGACTTCAGTCACAGAACTGGTTGGCCTCTTCCTAATACTTCCCATTTTAAGCTAACACTTGGAATCAGAATTATCCTAGAATTTACTTTTTGTATATATCATATTATTTTTTCTTTTTTTAAAGAACACATGCATTAGTCAAAAGCTATTCTAGTTTTCTATGGCTAACTGGGATAGTGAAGCCCTAGCACTCACAATAATGGGAACACAAGGACACCCTGTATCTCAAAGGCTCTTGGGGTGGAGAAATGAGAAAACGGGGTTTATGTACAGAAGTACCTATCACTTTACTTTTCTTTACTGGGTGTCAATACTTGTCTTGAATTCACAGACTCAACACCAGATTAACTCTTGACTATATCACTTTATTCTGACCCATTTTGGGCTTTGTGGGATCTATATTTATTATGTCTCTCTTTTTTTAACATGTATGGGTATTTTGCCTGCATGTAAGTCTGTACGCCACTTACAAGCCTGATACAGTCAGGGGCCAGAGGAGGGTGTCAGATCTCCTGGAACTACCATCACAGATGGTTGTGAGCTGCCAGGTGGGTGCTGGGAATTGAAGCTGGTCCTCTGGGAAAGCAGCCAGGGTTCTTAACCACTGTGTTGTTATCTCTCCAGCCCCAGGGTCTGTATAAATGTGTCCTTACCACGGCCTAAAATCTCAAAATAATTTATCATTTCTGATAAAAAAATTAGGAAAGGATTTCAGACAAAGATTATTTGGAGTAGTCATAGTAGGAAACAGCTGCAGAGAGACTTGTGAACTCTGCTTCCCCTTTACGTGCACTGTGACGCTCGCTTGGGGAGTTCCTCTAGGTTACAGTCTTCTGTGTGTTTATAGCACCCAGGGAGAACTTTGGGAAATCAGGAAAATTGGGAAGTTGGTTAAATATAGCTATTTTCAGCTGAAAAAGAATTTTGCATACAGAATTAAGAGGAAAACTCAAGTTTACTTTTCTAGGACAGTTTTTAAACTTTTGAGGTACTAGAATCCCAGACTGATAGAAAGGAAGCAAAGATCAAGTTTATAATTTCAGAATGTGCAAAGATAAACGCTGACATTGAGTTCTTTTAGAATTTCCAAATTTTAACTAGAAGAGACATTTAAAAATATTGATAAGCTAACAAGACCATGAAGTGTTGTAGGAGCAAATCATGAAGAAAGGAAAAAGACTAAAACTCCCTTTTGGGAAGTCATGCTCCTAGTCCACCAAATACTTAAATTTAATTTTAAGCAGGGTGGGTTTGTTGTTGTTGTTTATTTGTTTTATGAGCACACTGTAGCTCTCTTCAGACACCCCAGAAGAGGGCATCAGATTCCATTACAGATGGTTGTGAGCCACCAATGTCATGCTAGGAACTGAACTCAAGACCTCTGGAAGAGCAGTCAGCGCTCCTAACCTTACTGAGCCGTCTCTCCAGCCCTTTTTAGCAGGTTGTTTTTAAAATAATAATATTTTCAGCTTAACCCACTAAAATCGTGAAATAGTTTTAACAGGCCCAACCAACATCATAGTTTGTCCTTAAGGAACGAGTTGGTTTATTAAACTTCTATGAATGTGTCTTTATTAAGTATTAATAATGGCTGCACATAGACCTTAAGATGTATGTATGTCTAGAAGTGGTAGTTTCAGAGGTTGGGTGTGGTAGTTCTCACATGTAATTCCTGCAATGGGGAGCCCAGACAAGAGCAGTGCCAGGCATGCAGGCGAACCTGCTATGAGGGTCTTTTTGAGTGCTTACAGCACTTAAGACCTGTTTTAAAAACACAAAAAACAAAAAAAGATAGCTACTTGCTGGTTGTCTCTAGGAAAAAGATCTTATAAAGCACAACTTACATTGTCTACTGATTTATATTTGAAAATACTCAGCTTGTGAACATAAGAAAATCTGAATTATTTTCTAAGAAGAGTATTATAAAATAAGAAATTACTCTAATTTTTAACCCTTTCCAGATCTCTAAAAAATAGTATCAAAACTTCATGTTTCAGAAAAAGTTTCATGTACTGTAACTATATATCACTTTGACAGTGATATCTATATTTTTGGAACTAAAACCTAAACAACATTTAAAACTAATAGAGAGATACTGTATAAAAAGTTTCATGAGTCAATTTATAAAGGACTACTCTTTCTTTCACCACTATTTAACATCAATTTAGAATTTTATCCAATAGCACATACTTAAGTTTTCTGTTTGCTTTGTTTTGTTTTGTTTTTGGCTTTTTGAGACAGGATTTCTCTGTGTGGCCCTGGCTATCCTGAAACTTGCTTTGTAGACCAACCAGGTGGTCTCCAACTCAAGAGATCCACCTGCCTCTGCCTTCTGAGTGCTGGAATTAAAGGTGTGAGCCACCATACCTGGCACATTGTTCTTTATTTCCAACTCTATAAAAATCTAATTTGGATCTAAATGATATTCTACATGTAAGGCAGCTAACCCTTGCCCCC
Organism: Apodemus agrarius; assembly: GCA_964023405.1. NCBI lineage: Eukaryota > Metazoa > Chordata > Mammalia > Rodentia > Muridae > Apodemus > Apodemus agrarius. Next base: position 65,488,905 of record OZ030015.1, on the reverse strand, counting down.
AACACACACACACACACACACACACACACGCACGCACGCACGCACGCACGCACGCACGCACGCACGCACACACGCACACACACACTGCCCTAGATAAAGTTGAACCACAAAAATCAGATAATAAATTACATAGCAGAAGATGACTAGCTATACATGGTGAAATCCTGAAAGCCCCGAGTTAGGCAGGCAACTTCTCCAGTAATCTAAGTATGCACTATGTTGAGTATAATAAACTGAACCAGCTGTCATATGTCAACATAGATAAACACCCCAAACCCAAACTTTCTATGTTTCACTTATTAAACAAGAGGTCAGTTTGCACTTATAGGAGAAAAAAATAAACAACTTTAAAAAAATGACATTCTAAATTTATAATGATTAGCATGTCTTCATACTATAGAATCTGTTCTGAAGTACTTAGACCCCCTTAGTTTCTTAAGGACTGTCACATGTGCTGAGAAATACATTCCAGAATTTCATACATACATGAAATATCTACTAAAAATACCAAGGAATAATTTTATATAAAACTAATAAATAATGTTAGGAAAGCTATAATACATGCTCTAGAGAAACACAGAAAGCCTGACTTTAATCATGTTATGCTACAGGATGACATTAGTGTAACAGTAAACAAGAATGTTAGAAACAGCAAATTAATTTCCACAGTGATGATGGATAATGTTAAACCCACAATGCTGAGAATTAGAAGGCTGAAGCATTAGAGGAAGATGTTTGAAGCAGGAGAGCCATCCAATCCAATCCATTTGTTCAGAGATGATCAATTTCACATGATAACTCAAAGAGAAAATTCTGAATGGACCTAATAAAAGTATGAGTCTCTAAAGTTTAATTTAGTTCTGAATTTTAAGTTCAATTATAAATGTAAAGCTTTATTATATGGAAAGATAAAGTAGGAAACCAGAAAAATATGACTTTAAATTATTCCTTTATAATAAAACTCCTACAACTTGTGAAAGTTTTTATTTTTACATCATTCTCTATAATCATTTGGATTAAGTGAACAAAGACAGGACTAAACTGGATAATAGTAAGTCACATCCATAGACGATGTTATTTTAAAAATGAATGCAAGTTATAATATGAACAAATGATAGTTGTAGGAAGAAAATAATTATGGCAATCATAACTTTCTTCCTTTTACAAGAAGGCAAAGTAAGAAGCAGGCAATATATTCAAGTCATGTTTGCACACTGAGGCTCCTGTGTGAGCATGACCTCACTGAGTTTTCTTCTCACTGGAGGATTGTAATGTGTATTTTCTCTGAGGTAAAAGTAACGTCAGCATTAAAAAGTCTATGATTTAAGCACAAATGTCTAAATCAGGGGAGGCTGATACTATGAAGACAAAAATATAAGGAGTAAAAATTAAAATTTAGCAATTTTGAGATTAGAATTAGGAAATGATCCTTGGTTCTGGTAGCTCTAGCATGTGCATCCTGAGTTTAATGTCTATGTTGGGGGGGGGGGAGGAGTCACATTTCTACCCACAATGTATTTATTAAGAAATGCTTTTGTTTCTAGAAAAAGAAACCACTCACATGACCTGCAAACAAGAAGCAAGAATGAAGATAGTCAGCATCCCCTAAGGCCTTGAAATTAAGTTTCTTTCGCATTCATTTATAATTTTAAAAATAACAATAAAATTAGATCAAGGATATTCAATGTAGTAAATACACAAAAATGCCTTTGGGGTAAATCAAACCAAAGGAACACAGAGAATGTTTCAATGTAACTTAATTCCAGGGTTAATCGAAATGAGAGCTATTTTGTGCCAGAATTAGTAGAATGATTTCACAGTGAAGGTCAAATAGCTGAAGTGAAGATGTTCTTAACAAATAGCAAAGATTTGGGGTTTGCTTCGAAAGAAACAGCTAATAAAAAGTTCTCCAAACTTACTGATTTTTTGTTTTCCTTTCTTTCTTTTACTGTAGCTTTATTCAGTAGGGAGTGGCAAGTTGCCTACAGAACAGAGATGAGCACAAACAAGTCACAGCACCGGCTACATACAGCAACGAAAACAATGTTGGCTTGTACACAAAATCACACGGTAAAATGGAACACAAATGGAACCAACAGAAAAGTAGAAATCAACTTAATTTTGAGGGATGAAGTTTAATCCTGGTTTTTAATTTTTATTACACTTTTAAGCCAAGCATAGCAAGAAATGTTGAGACCCAATCATGTCTACTATTTCTGGCTATAAGTCGTGGAAAAGCTGTCCTCAAGCAAATCTCAGGAATATTTATACTTGAGTCAATTCCTAGTTTTTGATAAATTTTACATAAAATATTTATTTTGAAGTAGACCACACACTGAAAACATTGTGTCTACATAATTTTTTCTGATATATAAAATACTTCTCTGTGTATCCTTCAATTGACTTGAGAGTTATTTTCCCAATACCTAGCAGTTAATTAACATGTTATTAAATAAAAAAATTAAATGGCTAGATAGCAGAAAACAAACTTTAGAGACTCTGAATCTAAAATCCATCTTTTAAAAGGAGTGCTGTTATAATTTCCATCTTCCAGTGCCCACAGAGTGATCTCTGAAATGGTGCTACTCAGTTTATTGAATGCTGCTGTATTTGGAAAAAGAATGTTAGCATCAACTAGGAAAAAAAGTTGATTAATATCAAAGATAAGAAATTGAAGACAATATTGTAGAATCAAATTTAAATCTGATTTAAAATGTCACTCATTATAGATGACGATTTATCAAACTGCTTTCTCCCATGCAAAAGCCAAAACTATCCATGCGAACCCACACAGGTGTCACCACAGAGCTCCATCTCTACAATAAAGATTTCTTCAAAATTAAAACTTCTGATTAGATTATACCAATTATTGGGTTTTTTTTTAATATTTTAAAAACTTAGATAAGAGCAAGTTATGGTGGTAGATGCCTGTAATCCTAGCCTTTGGGAGGTGAAAGGAAGAGAATCAGGAGTTCAAGACAAATCTGGGCAACAAAAGACACTTTCTCAAAATACTGTCTTAACCATAACACAAATTTGTTAATTCAAATTTCTAAGACATCAAAACCCTTCAGTTTTAACTCCATCCATCCGTCTGTCCGTCCGTCTATCCATCCATCCATCCACCCATCATCCATCCATCCATCCATCCATCCATCCATCCATCCATCCATCTATCCATCCATCTAGCAGCTCTTGCATACCTAGACACAAGCACCACAGGCCAAGGAAGCAGAGGTAAAAGCTCATTTCAGTGTGTTTTGCTTCAGGCTTTAAGGCAGTTTACAAAAACATAACCATGGAAATATTCAGGTTTTTTTTTTTTTCAATTATGGGATGTGACTACCATTGAGCTTTAACACACATGTATAAACTCATGTGAAGGGCCTTCACTGGGAAAGAATGTTTACTTAAGATCACAGTATCTATTTCCCATATTTCTCACCAGAACTGAATATCCACTCTAGAAATTATTTTCTCTGTTCCAAATTTATCAGAAAGAAAAGAAATAGTATATGAGAAAAACAATTTAATTATAAATCTGTTATACATATTATAACTATTATTGTATTATGTATTATTCTTACATAGCATTAACCATCTTTTCTAAATAAAGAAAGCAAATATATAGAGCTCGTTACAAGATACAAAAAAGCTCAAAGACCCAAATCTGAACTCAAGTAAAAATCAGCTGGCAATATACTCACTTAGCTTCCAAAGCTTCCCCAATAAATCCTTAAAGGAGCTATGGTTACTAAGAAAAAGAAAAAAGGGGTTCCTATCCTTCCCAGAAGAGCATAAAAGTACAAGGGCACCATTATGTCACTGCCAAAGTTATAAGGGCAAGCAAAAGCCCAAAGGGGAAAAAAGAAAAAAAGAAAAAAAGGAAAAAGAAAAAAGGAAAGGAAAGGAAAGGAAAAGGGAAAGGAAAAAGGAAAAGGAAAGGAAAAAGGAAAGGAAAGGAAAAAGGAAAGGAAAGGAAAGGAAAGGAAAGGAAAGGAAAGGAAAAGGAAAAGGAAAAGGAAAAAGGAAAGGAAAGGAAAGGAAAGGAAAAAGGAAAGGAATGAAAAGGAAAGGAAAGGGGAAAGGAAAGGAAAGGAAAGGAAAGGAAAGGAAAGGAAAGGAAAGGAAAGGAAAGGAAAGGAAAGGAAAGGAAAAGGAAAGGAAAAAGGAAAGGAAAGGAAAAAGGAAAGGAAAAAGGAAAGGAAAGGAAAGGAAAGGAAAGGAAAAAGGAAAGGAAAAAGGAAAAAGGAAAGGAAAAAGGAAAGGAAAGGAAAGGAAAGGAAAGGAAAGGAAAGGAAAGGAAAGGAAAGGAAAGGAAAGGAAAGGAAAAAGGAAAGGAAAAAGGAAAGGAAAAAGGAAAGGAAAGGAAAAAGGAAAGGAAAGGAAAAAGGAAAGGAAAAAGGAAAGGAAAAGGAAAGGAAAGGAAAGGAAAAAGGAAAGGAAAAAGGAAAGGAAAAAGGAAAGGAAAAAGGAAAGGAAAGGGGAAAGGAAAGGAAAGGAAAGGAAAAAGGAAAGGAAAGGAAAGGAAAAAGGAAAGGAAAGGAAAGGAAAAAGGAAAGGAAAGGAAAAAGGAAAAAGGAAAGGAAAGGAAAGGAAAGGAAAAAGGAAAGGAAAGGAAAAAGGAAAAAGGAAAAAGGAAAAAGGAAAAAGGAAAAAGGAAAGGAAAGGAAAGGAAAGGAAAGGAAAGGAAAGGAAAGGAAAGGAAAGGAAAGGAAAGGAAAAAGCAGAAGCTAACAGAGGGGAAGACTGAGTTAAGGATAGAGACCAGAGACTCAATGAAAAATGTATTGGGTCTGAAGCTTTTTTATTTCCATCTTTGTAGTTGGTCACTGTAAAATTTGCTCATTAAAAAACAAAATCTGACTCACAGCAAAAACTTTGCTCCATGGTAGTCTGCACTGACTTTACCAAACCACGACAACACACTGCCTAGGCTAACGTTTGTGTGGCATTTCTGTGAAGCCTCTAGTGTGGAAACTGAAGTGAGGGCAATGCAGGGCTGCTGGGAGGTAGCACAGGGCAGCACAGCACACAGTGCGCCACCAGTCAGCACTTCCTTGTGTTCATGGTTCCCTCCACACCTAACTAGGAAGGCTGCAAGAATTCTGCTTACTTAAATAAGAAGAAATGATAAATTTATTCCTTCATGAATTGTTTCCCACATACTTATTAAGTGTCCAATTCTTTTTACATTACTAGTATAGTGCTCTCAAACTGGTGCCCAAGTTTGCTGATGATAGAGACAAACATATTTTTCATTATGGGACAGCCACATGAAGAGTTACTATTAAAATCTAGTAGGCAGTGTAATCAATACATTCCTTATTCACTTTCAATCAACTGAGACAAGGCCACTGTCATTTTAGAAATCCATTTTCTTTGTAAAAGACCAAGAAGCTGATTCAGACTTTAAAATGTGTGCTGTTTCTTGTCCACCTCATTTTACAAACAGAAAAACAACTGAACTGAATGTAAAGAGACTCTGAAGGGTAAAGTTCTGAGAAAGCAAAACAGGCAATGCACGGAGCTTCCTGTCCCGGCTCTGAGTAACCTGTCCTCTAGCCGCACAGTCCAGTAGGCCGATAACGTCTGTGGAGCTTCCCAAGTACCCTAGAGCTTCCTGAAAAGGCCGAGAAGTCATAATACATCCAGAAACTGAATGCTAAGTATATTGTATCATATTTCCATGTATACAAAGTTTTCTTTTTATAGACACAGAGATACATCTTTTAAAATAGCAATGGAGAAAAATTCACATAGCAGCCTCACACAGCTTTTTTTAAAATGGTGATTTCACTGATGATGTTAATGTCTCTAAGCAACTAAAGCTGCAAGCCACAAAAAGGAAAAAAAAAAAAAGATTGGGATGATACAGCAAAGTCAGAGAAATGTATGGGTTCTGGTGAATGTATGAGTCCTTTCCATTGCAACCTTATTCCAAACCCCAGGACCGAGGCTGTTTGTTTGTTTGGTTTTGGTTTTTTCCCTATTTGAAAGGTTAATACAGACAGGCAATTCCTTGGAATAAATAGATTATTCCTAAAACTGTACACCCAAAAACAGAAATTACAGAAGAACATAGGTCTTATTCTTTCAACACGGAGAGAATCGTTGTTGACATCTGAATTCAGGAGCACTATTTGCTGTGACAGGGTTAGAAAGTCTGTTGGCTACTGGATGGTGGTGAACTCTATCTTACAAATACCACTCTACATAAAATACATAGGACAATTAGCCTGACCTGAGAAAACAGGACACAAACCAATGATCTCTTAAAAAGAAACCAACACATGCTGGTGCCTGAAGAAGTCAGAAGATAGCCCTGGCGCACTCCCCTGCGACTGGACTTACAGAGGGCTGTGAGCCACCATGTGGGTACTGGAAACCAACCGTGGGTCCCCTGTGAGAGCAGCCAGTGCTCTTTACTACTTAGCTCCCTCTCTAGCCCACATTACAGTACATGTCCAGATGACGGGCAACAGCTGCCTCTGCACACAGCACTCTTCTCAGCTGGACCCTCTACACACAGCAATCAGCTGGACCCTCTGCACACAGCACTCTTCTCAGCTGGACCCTCTACACACAGCACTCAGCTGGACCCTCTGCACACAGCACTCTTCTCAGCTGGACCCTCTACACACAGCACTCAGCTGGACCCTCTGCACACAGCACTCTTCTCAGCTGGACCCTCTGCACACAGCACTCTTCTCAGCTGGACCCTCTGCACACAGCACTCTTCTCAGCTGGACCCTCTGCACACAGCACTCTTCTCAGCTGGACCCTCTGCACACAGCACTCTTCTCAGCTGGACCCTCTGCACACAGCACTCTTCTCAGCTGGCTTTGGACTCAGAGTGGCAATCTCCAACTTTCAGCATACCTGATACAAACAATGGCAGACACTTCGAAGCTGTGAGGGGAATTCTGATGATGAGCTGATGATGGCATGGAAGAACTTCTCTGTCATCTGAAGGAGGTTTCTCTGGTTCTCCTCAAGGCTCTCAGAGGGTTCTAACCTGTCACAAAAGAAAGGGAAAACCAAACATGCATGACTTTTGAAACAAAATTACCCCTCACAAGACTTTTATCCTCACTGAAATAAACAACAAATTTTCTACAAAAAAAGAAAAAGGAGCAGTTCTGAGTGTGAGTTAAGGCTCACTCACACTCGGTTCAGTATTCCTAAGGAGACAGTGAACACCATGAATCTGAGGCCAGCCTCAGCTGTACAGTAATGACCAGGTCTCTAAAGCAAACTAACAAACCCCAAATTGAAATTCCAATACTCAGAAGGTGCCCATAGAAGGACCAAAAGTTGAAGGTCATTCTTAGTTTGGCAGCAAGTTTGAGGCCAGCATGGACCACAGGACACATTCAAAAACACAAAACAACAGTAACTATGATAAAAACAATTTAGAGGAAACAAGAATTTAACATAAAAGTCAGCCATAGATACTACACATTTGAGAATTTTTTTTTGTGTGGATATAGAAATACTAGTGCTTTGTGTGGTTTTCTAGATTATTTATTTGTATGGGGGGGGAAGAGAGAAAGAGAGAGAGAAGGAGAAGAAGAAGGAGGAGGAAGAGGAAGGAGGGAGGGCAGCAAGCTTAAAGACAATTTGTAGGAGTCAGGTCTCTTCACCACTGTGACCTTCAGACTGAGCGCACGCCTGTAATGCCAACACTAGTTGAGTGCCACCACCATTTTCACAAAGCTTTAATTATTGCAATCTTTTTGACTTCTGGATGCTCAACCCGAGCTGATCTAGTGGGTAGGGACCAGCACCACAGTTTTTGAGGTTATTAGAGAACTACAAGTGGTCAAAATGCAGAGACTAAGTCAGTGACTGTGGGCTGTCTGGTTATGCCTTAGGTATAACACAACCTTATACCTAAGGCTCAGAGAATATCAAGGAAAAGGGAAACTAAAAAACATGAGGACCTGGTCAACTACTGCATAACAATGTCTTTTCAACAAAATAGGGATGTTCCCATGAACTCTCAGGTGGCCTGCTTGAGACCTGCAAAGACCTCACCAGTAGCCATGCCTATGTCAATGGAAGAAGATTTTTAACAAGACCTCACCCCTAGATGAGAGGAACTACAGACAACCAATAGCTATTGAGGGAGGCAGAACCAGATTTTTCTTTCTGGTACTGTTATTTCAAAAATGAGACCTCAATCCTAAGTGTCCAGCCCTAAACATATGCAAATAAGGGCAACATAAATTAGATGCAGTAGGTTGAATGCACATAAACATGTACACATGATAAGCACACGCACACACACACATACACACACAGAGCAAAATAATTCTAGAAGACTTCCTAAATTTGAGAGTAGGTAGTTGGGGAAGACAGAAAGAGTTGGAGTGGAAATGATGCAAACACAGCGTACTCACTCAGGGAGGCCTCACCTGAGTAAAAGACTAAAGGAGCAGAACTGCTCCATCTAGAACTCACGACTTGAGGACTGGCTCTCACTGCCCCAGAAGGCACCATCAAGCTTCTAAAGGGAGGAAGCAAGCAACAGTCCTACTCTGCAGGCCTTTCCCGCGGGATCTGGAGTTCATAACTGCCCAGGAAACCTGTGCTGAATGAGTTGTCTCCTACTCCTCCTCGCCCTCGAATTTCTTAACATGTGAGTTTAGAATACTGTTCTCCCCTTCAGATGTATATTTAATGCTATGTTTCTAAGCTCCTTTTTCAGCATCCCCACCGTTCTGGGAGGCATGGTTTCACTTCCTTTCTACCAGTGCATCCACTCATAGACCCCTTCCTCGAGGGCTCATCTGCTTTTTAGCCCATCACAACCATTCTTGCCTTTATACTGTTTTTCTAACATTTTTTGTTTTTTGTATTCCTTGTTAGCATGCCTGTTCCCTGATTATATTGGTCAATTATATTGGTCAATGCTGGGTCAAGTCTCTGAACTGCAAAGTCCTTGAATCCTTCATGTTGTCCCTATTTTTCTCCCACTGGGGTTCTCAGCATAATAACCATGGTTATTTTAAATATTCAATATAATAATTCCAAATTTTCCACCACATCCAATTCTGGTTCTGATGCCTGCTTCATTTCGTCAGATCAAACCCTGTCCTCTCTTGGCATACTTTGTGATTTTTCTGTTGAAAGTTGGCACCATGTACTTGAGAAACAAGGAACTGAGATGAACAGGCCTTTAGTCTAAGACTTTTATCTACTGGGAAGTTAACTATGTTCAATGTTTGCTGGGGCTGTGGGAGTCTATTTCCCCGGGTGTCCTTGTTTTCAGGTTTCTCTGGAAACTTCTAAAGCACAGTTCTGTGCCGCAGCTGTAATTCTCTGTTGATATACTGGAGTCCAGTGGATAAAATGAAGGTAATGCAGAGGGCACTGCATTCTATCTCCACTGTTGTATGCTGGGTCAAATCTCTGAACTGCAAAGTCCTTGAATCCTTCAGAAGGATTTAGCTTTTGTCCAGATCTTTCGCCATGTGAGACAGAAAGGCTGCGGCTGTGGTGGAAGGTTAAAGGTAACTAAGGGTCCATTCTCCAGGTCAGATAAGGCTAGGAAACAGTGGTTTTCTCTTAAAACATACATTGGTTAGGAATAACAGACTCCAATGAGCATATTTCAAATGATTCTGTCTTTCTCCTGCTCAAATGACAAAGGTATGTTTCTCTCACCTTCCTGCTCAAGACTCAGCATGCCTTTTGAAGGTAAAACTTATAACACTGAGGGTAGCCCCTTCCCACTTGGCCCCAGGAATTCTAATTTTTAGGCAAGTTCATACTCCACCTCTAGCAACTCATTAATTACGGTCTAAGTGCCCCTACTAGTTACTGGCTCGAGCAGCTCTTCCTTGCAGTAAGCGCTGACACTCTATATTCAGCTGTTTCTACTCAAATTTTGGAATGGTGGTTTGCCTTGGAACCTCAGTCCACTGACAAGTTATTGCCAGCCAGAGACGTAGCTCAGTGGCAGGAAAGGTCTACCTACCACATTTATGTGCCCAGTTTGATGCCCACAATGGCAAAAGCCAAACTCTAACTAAACTACCTGTGCTAGGTGTTTTTCTTTATTTCAGTCAATCTGTCTCTTCTTCCTCTTGTTCCTCTGGCCCTCTATCTTCCCCACATCCCTTCTCCTTTCCTTTCCTTTCCTTTCCTTTTCTTTCCTTTCCTTTCCTTTTTCCTTTCATTTCCTTTCTTTTTCCTTTCCTTTCCTTTCCTTTTTCCTTTCCTTTCCTTTTCCCTTTCCCTTTTCCCCTTCCCTTTTGCCAACTTTCTCTAAGGAACTAACCTAAAGCCTTCTGCATTTGTGGCAAACATTCCATCACTAAGCTACATCTTCAACCCTTCAGAATTCTTAACCATTTTTCTTCCTGTGAACATAGAGTAAACTTTCAAAATCTTGACTTGTCAGAATGAGTCACCAGCTGAAGTGTAAATAAGCCTTTGTGCGCTGGGGATCGAGGGTCTCTTTCACCAAGCCCAGGGTTTTGTTTATGTGTGTGAATCTGTGTTAATGCATGCCACATACTTAGGTGCCCTCCAAGGCCAGAAGACGCCTAGGAACTTAGGTTATAGGTAGCTGTGAGCCACCTGATATGGATGTTGGGAACCTAACACAGGTCCCCTAGAACAGCAAGTGCTGTTAATCAGCCCCTCAAAAGTCATTTTTATCAAATATAAAAGTTACAGCTGATTCATGGATGTCTCTGCTTCCTATATCTTCTTAGATAGTGTGTGTGTGTGTGTGTGTGTGTGTGTGTGCGCGCGCGCGCGCGCGCGTGCGCGCGCACTGAGGATGGAAACAAGGGTTCATGCTACAAGTTATCTACCACTCTGCCATCACCCATATACTAATTCTGCCTTCTTGATTTTTTAACATGGTCAGAAATGAAGGACTGAGCTGGCAAGATGGCTCAATGTATAAATAGACTTGCCAAGAAAACCTGTTGATCTGAGTTTGATCCTTGGATGTATACTCTGACCTTCATACATATACTGCAAACATATATCAAACACGTACAGAAAATAGTATCTCTTAAAAATAGACCTAAGAAACATTATTAATTAGGAATCTCTAATCCCATAGGAACTTATACGAGAACATTTTAAGATGCACACTTTTCCTTGGAGCTTAGAGTGACTATGAGCTGCGCATTATGGAGTAAAGGTGGCTCAGACAGAGCAAACAATCTGCTGCGTTTTGCTGTCAACAGCAAACCAATGATGGCTTCTCATAAAATAAGCATCAAAGAGATTTCTGCTAAGGCTGGGGATAAGCTTAGTGGTGAGGTGCTCCAGCATGTGGAAGGACCCAAGTACAATTACGCTGTTGAGACCCTGTATCAAAAATCCCAATAATAAGGAAGTTATAGCAAAGGTCAAAGATCTATGCTACTGCATAAACAGTCACAGAACTAAACTATGTAATACCATGAAGCTGTATAAAAGAGTAACAGTAATCTTCATAAACTTTCACAGAAAGATCTAAGACCTATGACTAAAACATAAGAATTAGGTTGTAAACCACAGATTCAGTGTTACCTTTTAAAAGTAAGCAACCACATTACAGTATACATCTTCTAAAATTGCATATATGTTTATACAAAAGAATAGGACAAGAACAGACTAGAGTATACCAGAACAGTATCCACAGGTGGTACTCAAGGATGCCTTTAATGGTATCTACTAATGTTTTTATTCTTTAAGGAAAAATGTATTTGTATATAAACTTTAGTGTAAAAACTACAAACCTTTTAAGAGTTAAGAGAAGTGCTGTAACTCCAGTAGTGTGAGCTGAGTCAGAAAGACTACAGGTTCAGGGACAAGTTGGGCTACATAGTGATGTATTATCTTTATGAAAAACAACAGAAGCCGGGTGTGGTGGCGCATGCCTGTAATCCCAGCACTTGGGAGGCAGAGGCAGGCGGATTTCTGAGTTCCAGGCCAGCCTGGTCTACAGAGTTAGTTCCAGGCCAGCCAGGACTACAAAGAGAAACCCTGTCTCGAAAAACAAAAAAAAAAAAAAAAGAAAGAAAGAAAGAAAGAAAGAAAGAAAGAAAGAAAGAAAGAAAGAAAAAGAAAAACAACAGAAAACCAAGGACAGGAACATGGGATGAGGGTGGCGTTATGCAGGACTGGGGAGCAGTGGGGGAGCAACTGTGACAAGATGACAAACCTGGAGGGATCCACTTCAAAGCTAACATGCTGCCAATCTGAAGATGTGATAATGATTCGTAATAAAGGGTCCAAGAGCTTTTGTAAGTAAGTAGCACCATACACCTAAAGAAACACACAATTAGGCACATATCCATACATCCTACATTTAAAAGATAAGTCAACCTAACACATTCTCTAAATAATTTCTTCTCAACAAACCTCATGCATGTGTGCACACAAAGTGAATGACACGAACCTTGAAGCAGAATGTCATTATCTTACTGGCCAAGCTGTTGCCTCGAAAAAGAGTCTGCATGGAGTCTGCCAATTCCACCTCCTTAGAAAACATGTTCCAGAGCAGCTGGTAGAGCAAATGCCGGGAATCAAACAGAGTGACCAGGACGCGAGCCAGCTCATCCTGAAAACAAAGCACAACTGGGTTTCTGTGACCGGTTCTACTTTTTTCTTAGGTAGATTTAAAAACGTGTAAAAGGTTAGAAAAAAGGGCAGATCTAAAACTCATAATCACCTGTTAATCAAGGTAAACAATAACTTATTATGCCTAAGATTTACCTTTGTCTAGTAGAGATGACTTTTAAAACCTGTTTCTAATAGCTGTTAATGCTAAAAATTAGTGAAAAATGAGAGATTTAAGGCTTTACCAGAAGACAGAATGACACCAGGATCTGACTAAAGTGCAGCATGAAATAAAAGTTCATTTTGAACAGACTGCTTTCTTAGAAATGATTAAATAAATATGACCAAGGACAAAAAAAAAAATTCAAATACTAAGGGATTATTTAAAAATCAGAATGAAGGGGGATCAGCTTGACAGTTAGAACCCAGAGTTCAGACAGATTTACACATAACTGGGGTTAGGACTGAGGCAACTGTTCTATTACTTGTACAACAACCTTTTCATTCCTTACAGAAGTTTTTGTGGTTTTTTGTTTTGTTTTACACAATTAATAAAACTGTAATTCACTGTTAAACCCAACACTGAGAGAAGACAAAGAAAATACCAGTAGCTATTAAAAAAAAAAAAAAAAAAGAACCCTCAATCTTTAAACAGTAATAAAGGTCATCATGGTCCAGAGCCCTATCCTTAGCCTGTCCTGGTCCCAAGATGATAAGAACAAGACACTGGAGTAAGGGGAAAAAATTGAATAATCCAAACTATAAACACCACAGAGGCAAAATGTTTTGTTCCCTGTAGTTACACATCTTTGACAAAATATAAAAACTCTACCCTCCATTATGAGTTAAGTAGAAAAGAGAAAAATTTAGGGACAAATTGAAAGTTGTTGAGCTTGGGCTCCAGCTCAGGAGATTATGGTGGGGGCAGGGGCTTGCCTGGCACAGAAAGGTACCTGCTTCAATTCCAGCATTACAGTACACAGCAGATGTTGCTTTTAGGCCCTATCATAGTAAATGCCTTTCTACTCTCATCCTTTCTCCTAAACCCTGAAAATTCGAAACAACTGACTTTTAAAACATGTATTTACATAATCAAATTAAATGTTTAAATAATTTAATTAGAAAAAGTGATGGTATATACTTGTAATCACAGGACCCAGGAGGCAGATGCAGAAGAGCATGAATCTGAAGCCAAGATGAGTAACATAGGAGTCACAAGCCCCCAAGTGTCTAAAAGAAGCAATGTGTGCCATTCTAGCCATATAATAGTGGAGTCAGTAGGTGCGCCCAGGCCAAACAGTGGGGCTGGACATAGGGACGGTGGCCAAAAAAAGAGTGCTGAATTTTTGCTGTACATGCTTAAGAATGCAGAGAGTAATGCTGAACTTAAGGGTTTAGATGTGGATTCTCTAGTCATTGAACATATCCAAGTGAACAAGGCCCCTGAGATGCGCCGACGAACCTACAGAGCTCATGGATGAACCTACAGAGCTCATGGACGAACCTACAGACCTCATGGATGAACCTACAGAGCTCATGGCCAGATTAACCCATACATGGGTTCCCACTGCCACGCTGAGATGATCCTCACTGAGAAGGAACAGACTGTTCCAAAGCCAGAAGAGGAGTTTGCACAGAAGAAAAACATATCCCAGAAGAAACTGAAGAAACAAAAACTCATGGCATGGGAATAAATTCAGCATAAAATAAATAGAGATAAAGGAAGAAAGGAAAGAAGGAAGGAAGGAAGGAAGGAAGGAAGGAGAAAGGAAGGAAGGAAGAGAGGAAGGAAGGAAGGAAGGAAGGAAGGAAGGAAGGAAGGAAGGAAGAAAGAAAGAAAGAAAGAAAGAAAGAAAGAAAGAAAGTTCCAACCAGTAGTGAGATCTTGACTTTTTATTTTTAAAGGGAGCAGGGAGCTGAGGGTATATATCAGCAGTTCTCAACTCATGAGTTGAGACCCCTTTGAAGATCATATGACCCTTTCATAGGGGTTACATATCAGATACCATACATATTAGATATTTACATTACTATTCATAACAATAGCAAAATTACAGTTATGAAGTAGCAATGAAAATGCTTTTATGGTTGGTTGGTGGTCACCATAACATGAGGAACTATATTAAAGAGTCACAGCATTAGGAAGGTTGAGAAACACTGGTGCATATGATCAAGAGACACTGTTTACATGTATGAAATTGTCAAAGTAAAAAAAAGTAATTTGGGGGGGTTGGCGTGATGGCTCAGTGGTTAAGAGCACTGACTGCTCTTTCAAAAAACTCCTGAGTTCAAATCCCAGCAACCACATGGTGGCTCACAATTGTCTGTAATGAGGTCTAATGTCCTCTTCTGGAGTGTCTAAAGACAGTTACAGTGTACTTACATATAATAAATAAATAACTCTTTAAGAACCGGGTGTGGTGGTGCATGCCTGTAATCCCAGCACTTGGGAGGCAGAGGCAGGCAGATTTCTGAGTTCGAGGTCAGCCTGGTCTACAGAGTGAGTTCCAGGACAGCCAGGCTACACAGAGAAACCCTGACTCAAAAAAAAAAAAAAAAAAAGTAATTTGGGGGCCTAATCAGCAGTTAAGAGCACTGGCTGCTCTTCAGGAGGACCCAGGTTCAAGTCCCAGGACCCACATGCAGTTAGAACCATTTTAACTCCAATTTCAGGGCAGCTAACAGATGCTTCTGGCCTCTTTGGGCATTTTATATACATGGTGCACAAATATACATGCAGGCAAAATGTGTATATATATATATATATATATATATATATATATATATATATATGAATGAAATTAAACAAATAAAATCTCAAAAAAGAATTTGAAGCAACTGAGGCCAGGTAAGATATTGGCTGCCTTTAGTTCCTGCATCAGGAGGCAGAGGAACTTTGTGCATTTGAGGATATATCCTGGCTCTGCACAATGACTTCCAGGCCAGCCAGGCTACATCAGAGATCCTATCTTCAAAAAAGTAAATACATAAAAGGTATCTTAAGTCAAGCCAGGAATGGTAGTGTATGCTTTTAGCCCCAGTACTCAGGAGGCAGATGCAGGTAGATTTCTTTGAGTTTGGGGCCAGTCTGGCTCAGCGATTAAGAGCATAGACTGCTCTTTCAAAGGTCCTCAGGTCAATTCCCAGCAACCACATGGTGGCTAACAACCAGTCTGTAATGGGATCTGATTCCTTCTTCTGCTGTGTCTGAAGACAGTGACAGGGTACCCCCATATCTGAAATAAATATGGCCAGAGCAAGTGGGGCAGGGGGCAGGGGGCAGGGGTGGGGTGGGAATTTTATATAAATGGTTGTTTTGCCTAAGAAGGCAAGAGAGAACACCCAATCCCCTAAAACAGGGGTTACAAATGGTTGTGAAATGACCATATGAGCTGGGAATCCAACCCCAGTCTTCTGGAAGACTCCTGAACCATGTTTCCAGTTCCTCACCCTCCCATTACAGCTTTTAAGCAAAAACTAAGATTATTTTAGTAATTACAAGTTACTTTAACTAAAGTCTTTTTTCTTCTTTTTTTGGGTTTTTGTTTGTTTGGTTGGTTGGTTTTTCAAGACAGGGTTTCTCTGTGTAGCCCTGGCTGTCCTGGAACTCACTCTGTAGACCAGGCTAGCCTCGAACTCAGAAATCTGCCTGCCTCTGCCTCCCAAGTGCGCCACCACTGCCCGGCTAAAGTCTTTTCTCTTTTCTTTTTTTTTTTCTTTCCTTTCCTTTCTTTCTCCCTCCCCTCTCTTTCCTTCCTTCCTTCCTTCCTTCCTTCCTTCCTTCCTTCCTTCCTTCCTTCTCTCTCTCTCTCTCTCTCTCTCTCTCTCTCTCTCTCTCTCTCTCTCTTAAATAAACCATATGACTTTAAGAAAGGAGGAGGAAGGGCTGGGCATGGTGGCGCACGCCTTTAATCCCAGCACTTGGGAGGCAGAGGCAGGTGGATTTCTGAGTTCGAGGCCAGCCTGGTCTACAGAGTGAGTTCCAGGATAGCCAGGGCTACACAGAGAAACCCTGTCTCGAAAAACCAAAAAAGAAAAAAAAAAAAAAAAAAGGAGGAGGAAAAAAGACAGGGACTCACTAGGTAGTTTTAGCTGGCCTAGAACTTGACATGTAGACCAGACTGATCTTGAACTCACAGAGATCTGCCTGCCTCTGCCTCCCCAATGCTGAGATTAAAGGTGTGTGCAACAATACAGGGATCTGCACGGGTTTTTAAAATGGAAATGAGACATCTGGCACAGAGAGGATCCTACTACCTGATATTCTCTAGAGAACCACAGGAGCAGGGCATTTGGTAAGAATCACCACCCACCCCTAGAGGCCCAGAGCCGCTCTGCTCTGGGCCTCAACACCCAGCAACCTGCAGATCACCACTCCCCTTCTGCCCCTTCTACCCCTCCCTCCTCCCCCATCACTGCCACTTTACATAGGACTTGGTAGGCCTGCACCACCTCTGGCACCGAGAGGATCCAACTTCCTGATACTCTCTAGAGAACTGACAGAAGCACGGCATTTAAGAATTTGGCAGGAGCAGGTCATTTGAGAACTGGCAGCAGCAGGGCGTTCCGAACAGGCAGAAGCGGGGCATTTGAGACCAATTCCAGATCCCTTAGCAGCAGATCATTTGAGAACTAACAGCCTGCAGGGCATTCAACTCTTGTCGAGTCGGCCAGAGGGGAAACCCTATTACCTAATATTTCCTGGAGAATCAGCTGTTTGCAGGGCACTGGACAGAAAGAGAATCCCAGAAGTACAGAAACAGAGGCCTGCAGGACAGAGAAGATAGAGACAGCAAGACCAGCTAACACCAGAGATAACGAGATGGCCAAAGGCAAATGCAAGGTCATTACCAACAGAAACCAAGGCAACATGGCACCATCAGAACCCAGTTCTCCCACAACAGCAAATCCTGGATACTCCATCACATCAGAAAAACAAGAGCTATATTTAAAATTACATCTCATATTGCTAATGGAGGACTTCAAGAAGGACATAAATAACTCCCTTAAAGAAACACAGAACATGGGTCAGCAGGTAGAAGCTGTTAAAGAGGAAGCACAAAAATCCCTAAAGAAATACAGGAGAACAAGGGTCAACAGTTAGAAGCCCTTGAAGAGGCAACACAAAACATCCATACGGAATTATGGAAGAACATGGGTCAACATGGTGAAACCCTTAAAGAAGAATCACAAAAACACCTAAAAGAAACACAGGAGAACATGGGTCAACACGTAGAAGCCCTTAAAGAGGAAACACAAAAACTCCTTAAAGAATTTCAGGAAAAAAACAAGTGAAGGAACTGAACAAAACTATCCAGGATCTAAAAGTGGAAGTAGAAACAATAAAGAAAATGCAAAGACATCTCTGAAGATAGAAAACCTTGGAAAGAATTCAGGAGTCAAAGATGCAAGCATCAACAACAGAATACAAGAGATAGAAGAAAGAACCTCAGATGCTGAAGATTCCATAGAAAACACTGACTCAACAGTAAGAAAATGCAAAAAGCTTGTAATCCAAAACATCCAGGAAATCCAGGAAACAATGAGAAGACCAAACCTAAGGATTATAGGTATAGAAGAAAGTGAGGGTTTACATCTTAAAGGCCCAGTAAATATCTTCAACAAAATTATAGATGAAAACTTCCCTAGCCTAGAGAAAGAGATTCCCGTGAACATACAAGAAGCCTACAGAACTCCAGAGTGGACCAGAGCAGAAATTCCTCCCGTCACATAATAATCAAAACACCAAATGCACTAAACAAAGAAAGAATATTAAAAGCAGTAAGAGAAAAAGGTCAAGTAACATATAAAGGCAGATATATCAGAATTACACCAGACGTGTCAGCAGAGACTATGAAAGCCAGAAGATCCTGGGCAGATGTCATACAGACCCTAAGAGAACACAAATGTCAGCCCAGACTAATATATCCAGCAAAACTTTCAATTACCACAGATGAAGAAAACAAGACATTCCATGACAAAAGCAAATTTACACAAAATCTTTCCACAAGTCTAGCTCTGCAAAGGATAATGGGTGGAAAATATCAACACAAGGCAGGAAATCACATCGTAGAAAAATCAATAAGGTAATCTCTCACCAAACCCAATAGAAGATAGCTATAAAACTATATAACCAGAATTTCACTTTTAACTAAGAAGATAACAGTAAGCAACAATCACTTTTCCTTAATATCTCTTAATATCAATGGTCTCAATTCCCCTATAAAAGACTAACAGACTGGATACATAAACAGGACCCAAAGTTTTGCTGCATACAAGAAACCCGCTTCAGTGACAAAGACAGACACTATTTTAAGAGTCAAAGGTTGGAAAACAATTTTTCAAGCAAATGGTCCCAAGAAACAAGCTGGAGTGGCCATTCTTTTGATTGTTTGTTTTTCGAGACAGGGTTTCTCTGTGTAGCCCTGGCTGTCCTGGAACTCACTCTGTAGACCAGGCTGGCCTCGAACTCAGAAATCTGCCTGCCTCTACCTCCCAAGTGCTGGGATTAAAGGCATGCACCACCACCATCGGGCTGGAGTGGCCATTCTTATATTGAATAAAATTGACTTTCAACCAAAAGTTGTCAAAAAAGATAAGGAAGGACACTTCATACTGGTCAAAGGAAAAGTCTACCAGGATGACTTCTGAACATCTAGACTTCGAACACAAGGGAACCTACATTCATAAAAGAAACTTCAACAAAGCTCAAAGCACACATTGCACCCCACACAATAATAGTGGGAGACTTCAACACCCCACTCTCAAAAATAGGCAAATCATGGAATCAGAAACTAAACAGAGATCTAGTGAAACTAACTGAAGTTATGGACCAAATGGATCTAACAGATATTTGTAGTACATTCCATCTTAAAGCATCCTTCTTCTCAGCACCTCATGGTACCTTCTCCAAAATTGACTATATAATTGGTCACAAAGCGGGCCTCAACATATACAAAAATATTGAAATTATTCCATGTACCTCATCAGATCACCATGGCCTAAGGCTGGTCTTAAGCTCAAACAAAAACAATGGAAAACACACATACACATGGACTTTTGCTCTTCTTTTTTTTTTTTTTTTTTTTTGAGACAGGGTTTCTCTGTGTAGCCCTGGCTGTCCTGGAACTCACTCTGTAGACCAGGCTGGCCTCGAACTCAGAAATCCGCCTGCTTCTGCCTCCCAAGTGCTGGGACTAAAGGCGTGTGCCACCATCGCCCAGCTGAACAATGCTCTTCTTAACAATAGCTTGGTCAAGAAGAAATAAAGAAATTAAAGACTTTTTAGAATTTAATGAAAATGAAGACACATCATACCAAAATGGCTAAGAGAAAAACTCATAGCTCTGAGTCCCTCCAAAAAGAGAATGGAGAGTGCTTACACTAACAGCTTGACAGTGCACTTGAAAGTTCTAGAACAAAAAGAAGCAAATATACCCAAGAGGAATAGATGGCAGGAAATAATTAAGCTCAGGGCTGAAATCAACCAAACAGAAACAAAAAGAACTATACAAAGAATCAATAAAACAAGGAGCTGGTTCTTTGAAAAAAATCAACAAGATAGATAAACCCTTAGCCAGACTAACCAGACGGCACAGAGAAAGTATCCAAATTAATAAAATCATAATTGGAAAGGGAAACATAAGAACAGAAACTGTAGAAATTAAAAGAATCATCAGATCCTACTATAAGAGTTTATACTCAACAAAGTTTGAAAATCTGGATGAAATGGACAACTTTCTAGATACATACCAGGTGCCAACATTAAAACAGGATCAGATAGACCATCTAAATAGTCCCATAAGTCCTGAGGAAATAGAAGTGGTCATTAATAGTCTCCCATCAAAAAAAAAAAAGTCCAGGGCCAGATGGATTTAGCAGGGAATTCTATCAGATCTTCAAAGAAGAGTTAATATTGATATTCTTCAAACTATTCCATGAAATAGAAACTCAAGGAATACTACCCAACTCATTCTATGAAGCCATAATAATGCTTATACCTAATCTAAACAAAGATCAAACAAGGAAGGAGAACTTCAGACCAATCTTCCTCATGAACACTGATGCAAAAATACTGAACAAAATCCTGGCCAATCTAATACAAGAATGCATCAAAACTATAATTTACCACAATCAGGTAGGCTTCATCCCAGGGATGCAGGGATGGTTCAATATATGGAAATCCATAAATGTAATCCACCACATTAACAAACTAAAGGAAAAGAACCACATGGTCATTTCATTAGATGCTGAAAAAGCTTTTGAAAAATCCAGCATCTCTTCATGATAAAAGTCTTGGAGAGATCGGGAATCCAAGGCACATACCTAAACACAGTGAAAGCAATATACCGCAAACCGGTAGCCAATATCAAGTTAAATGGAGAGAAACTTGAAGCAATCCCACTAAAATCAGGGACCAGACAAAGCTGTCCACTTTCTCCCTAACTATTCAATATAGTACTTGAAGTTCTAGCCAGAGCAATCAGGCAACAAAAGGAGGTCAAAGGTGCCAGGAGCCATTCTCACTTAAGATCTCTATGTCAAGAGTTTTTGATACAAGCAGCCATCTCCACCTAGATTCCAATGCCAGAAGACCTTGATACTAGGAGTTATTCTTACCTTAATCTCATGCCAGGAACCATAGATCTCAACACCCCTCCCTTAGAAGCTCATCTGTGGACGACAGGCTACTATTGCAACTCCTTTCCACTTCACCTCCTCATGACCCCCTTTATCGTGCCTAAATTCCTAACAGCAATAGTTAGCGTTTCCTAGAAATTATGAGAAACTTTCTTAGAAGTGATGCCAGCCCCCTGAGATTGTTCCCCCTTCGCCCCTCTTTACACCTGCTGCTTGCCTTTAAATTGCCTTGTGTAAAAAATAAAATTTGACAGCTTGATCAGAATACTGTCTTGCTGTCCGTTTCTCGTGTCTCTTGTCTCTTGCCTTCTCCTAGGTGGTTCGGGGACCCTGTTGACTATCCTGCAAGTCGGGACACAAAGGTATACAAATTGGAAAGGAAGAAGTTAAAATATCACTATTTGCAGATGATATGATAGTATACTTAAGCAACCCCAAGACTTCCACCAAAGAACTCCTAAAGCTGATAAACAACTTCAGCAAAGTGACTAGATATAAAATCAGCTCAAGCAAATCTGTAGCCTTCTTCTACTCAAAGGATAAACAAGACAAGAAAGAAATCAGGGAAATGACACCCTTCACAATAGTCCCAAATAATATTTCATACCTAGGTGTGACCCTAACGAAGCAAGTGAAAGATATGTATGATAAGAACTTCAAGCTTCTGAAGAAAGAATTTGAAGAAGGTCTCAGAAGAAAGATCTCCCATGTTCATGGATTGGCAGGATCAATATAGTAAAATTGGCCATCTTGCCGAAAGCAATCTACAGATTCAATGCAATCCCCATCAAAATCCCAAATCAATTCTTCATAGATATAGAAAGAGCAATTCTCAAATTCATCTGGAATAACAAAAAACCCAAGATAATAAAAATTATTCTCCATAACAAAAGATCTTCTGGGGGAATCACCATCCCTGACCTCAAGCTCTACTACAGAGCAATAGTGATAAAAACTGTTTGGTGTTGGTATGCAGACAGGCAGAAAAATCAATGGAATAGAACTGAAGACCCAGAAAAGAACCCACACACATACGGTCACTTGATATTTGACAAAGGAGCAAAAAACATCCAGTGGAAAAAAGACAATATTTTTAACAAATGGTGCTGGATCAACTGGAGGTCTGCATGCAGAAAAGTGCAAATCGACCCATTCTTATCTCCTTGTACAAAGCTCAAGTCCAAGTGGATCAAGTATCTACACATAAAACCAGACACACTGAAGCTTTAGAGGAGAAAGTGGGGATGAATCTTGAACACATGGGCACAGGGGAAAAGTTCCTGAACAGAACACCAATGGCTTATGCCCTACGAATAAGAATTGACAAATGGGACCTCATAAAACTGGAAAGCTTCTATAAGGCAAAGGACAGTCAAAAGGACAAAACAACAACCAACAAATTGGGAAAAGATCTTTACTAACCCTACATCAGATAGAGGGCTAATATCCAATATATATAAAGAACTCAGGAAGTTAGTCTCCAGAGAATCAAATAACCCTATTAAAAAATGGGATATAGAGCTAAACGGGGAATTTTCAACTGAGGAAACTTCTTTAGGTGCTTTAACACACCTAAAGAAATGTTCAGCATCCTTAGTTATCAGGGAAATGCAAATCAAAACAACACTGAGATTCCATCTTACACTGGTCAGAATGGCTAAGATGAAAAACTCAGGGGACAGCAGATGCTGGAGAGAATGTGGGGGAAAAGGAACGCTTCTCCATTGTTGGTAGGATTGCAAGCTGGTAAAACCACTCTGGAAATTCCTCAGAAAATTAGACATAGTACTACCTGAGGACCCAGCTATACCACTCCTGGGCATATACCCAGAAGATGCTCCTACATGTAATAATGACACATGCTCCACTATGTTCATAGCTGCCTTATTTATAATAGCCAGAAGCTGGAAAGAACCCAGATGTCCTTCAACAGAGGAATGAATACAGAAACTGTGGCATATATACACAATGGAGTACTATTCAGCTATTAAAAACAATGAATTCATCCAGGCAATGGTGGCGCATGCCTGTCATCCCAGCACTCTGGGGGGCAGAGGCAGGCGGATTTCTGAGTTCGAGGCCAGTATGGTCTATAGAGTGAGTTCCAGGACAGCCAGAGCTATAGAGAGAAACCCTGTCTCGAAAAACCAAATCCAAAAAAACAAACAAACAAACAAACAAAACAAAAAACAAAAAACAATGAATTCATGAAATTCTTAGGCAAATGGATGGAACTAGAAAAGTGCTATCCTAAGTAAGGTAACCCAATCACAAAAGAACACACATGGTATACACTCACTAATAAGCAGCGGATGTTAGCTCAAAAGCTCAAAATAAACAAGTTACAATGCACCCAACACAGGAAGCTCAAGAAGAAGGAGGACTTAAGTGAGGGTGCTTTGGTTCCTCTGAGAAAGGGAAAATACTCACAAGAGTAATAAAAGAGAAAATGTGTGGAGCAGAGACTGAAGTAAAGGCCACTCAGAGACTGTCCTACCTGGGGAGTCATCCTATAAACATTCACCAAACCCTGACACTACTATGGACGACAAGAAGTGCATACCAAAAGAAGCATGACATGGTTGTCTCTGGAGAGGCCCTGCCAGAGCCTTACAAATACAGAGACAGATGCTAGCACAACTGTTGGACTGGGCACCCAATGGAGGAGCTGGAGGGTGGTCCGGAGGAGCTGAAGGGGTTTACAGCCCCATGGGAAGAATAATGATCTCGGCCACCCAGAAGCCCCAGCACTCCCAGGGACTAAACATGGTTCCAGCCAAAAATGTGGCAGAGGAATGCCTTGTTGGGCATCAGTGGGAGGAGTTGTCCTTGGTCAGGTAAAGGCTCAATAGAGGCCCCAACAAAGGGAAATCCAGAGAGGGGAGGTGGGAGTGTGTCAGGCGGAGGAGCATATATGTGGATGCAGGGGGTGGGAGGAGGAGTTGGGGATCTTTGGGGAGGGGGTGAAATCGGGAAAGGTTTTGCCATTGGCAATGTAAATGGAGATATTCAATAAAAAATTTTTTTTAAAAAATGGAAATGAACAAAAGCTTCCTCAAAGTTTTTAAAGGTGTTACTAAGAATGTTGTAGTTTTATGGGCAGAGGGTGCAGCTCAGCAATAAAGCACTTGCCTAACATGTATAAGGCCCTGACATCAATCCCCAGAACACAAAATAAATGCAGAAGGACAAATAATCATATGTGTCTATGGTATTTTATCAGTCCACTCTGTTTTGAGACACGGTCTTATATATTCCAAGCTGGCCTTGAACTTGCCATGTACCCAAGGGTGACCTTTGAGTCTTCACTCTCTTGTGTCCACTTGCCAAGTGCTAGAATTACACGTGTGTGCCACCACATTCAGCATGCCTTCAAATGCAAATTTCAAATGCCAATGATAATGTAATACTTCAAATAAATATTAAGGTATAATTAATAAGGCAGAGATAGTTATCAAGTACAAATTGCAGGTTATAAATTTAGCATTATTAACAACTAAAGTTAGGTTCACTAATTACTTTATACAATATGTTTTTTTTTTTGTTTTGTTTTGTTTTTTCCCGAGACAGGGTTTCTCTATGTAGCTCCGGCTGTCCTGGAACTCACTCTGTAGACCAGGCTGGCCTCGAACTCAGAAATCCGCCTGCCTCTGCCTCCCAAGTGCAGGGATTACAGGCGTGTGCCACCACCGCCCGGCACTTTATACAATATGTAAAGACAAGTGACAACATTGTTTTACATTTTCTTCTTATTGGTGATGACATGAACTTTTTTCACTGGGTTGGAAAAAAGAACTAGTCAGGGATAGGAGTACCAACCATTTCTCCACAGTTAGAAATGAAACATTAAGAAAAAACGTTTAAAGACTCTTGCAGACTGGCCTGACACTCACGCTTTAGCCAAGGAGGACCTTCAACTTCCAAACCTCCTGCTTCCACCCTCCACGTGCTGAGATTACAGTAAGCACTATCACGATGGATTTCCTGTGCTGCTAGTGGAAGCATTCTACCAACAAGCTACAGTCACAGCTCTCCATTATGCAATTTTTTTCAAGTTCTTAAATTTTGTGAATTCATTTTATAAATACTTATGAATAAACTTGTTTTGAAGCACTAGCTACTGCTATGTGTCAGGCATTCTATTCCCTACTTTCTCTATGAACTTACCCACTGAGAACAAGGGACCACATTGGCCAGAGCCATAGCTATAGGGAGTTCTCCCTGGTCTCCCATCATTGTGACCAGTTCCACAAGTCTCTCAAACCGGTCTGCCAACACCGTTTCTGCAAGTGTATCGAATTCTGTTCCTTGTTGAAGGATTTTTGTCAGAACTTCCATAAATGTAGCTCTTGTCTGAAGATCCTTGTGATAACCTAAGCCTGATGAAGACAGACAGATGGAAATTTACCACCACAGCCTAACTGAAGCAATTTCATTTTACATGTTATGTCAACTCTAGATTTTTATGTTTTATGAGTATTTCGCATGCATTATGTCTGCCTATCAATCACATGTATGCCTGGTTACCACAGAGGCCATAAGACACTATCATGTCTCCCAGAAATGAAGTTACAAATAATTATGAGCCACCATGTGGATGGTGGGAATTAAACCTAGAACCATGGAAGAGTAGCCAGTGCTGTAAACCACTGAGTCATCCTTCCCACCAAGCTCTCTACGTTTTCTATTTCTGTTTTGGTTCTGTTTGTTTGCTTACTTGTTTGTCCATTTAGAGACAGGGTCACTGGTAGCCCTGGCTATCCTGGAACTCACTGTGTAGACCAGGCTGACCTTGAACTCAGAGATCTTTTTGTTCCTTCCTCCTGGCTAATAGAATTAAAGCTGTGCATCATGCTAGGCCAGTTTCTCTGCAGCTCTCACTTGATCTCACCTATGGAGTGCATGAGCCCACTGTCCACGTTGGCATTAAGTAAGTTTGACATTGCAAGCACTGTGCAGTGCCGCAGGGATGCCAGCCTCCGAGACATGCCACGCTTCCTGCCGCCGGTCTGTGCGTTTTCATCTTCAACTTCACTACAGTCATTCAAAAGGTTCATAAACAATGTGAAGTACCTGGAAAATACAGAGACCAACCTTTATGCAGTGCAGGCCATACCCACCAGAAAGCTGACCATCCATTCTGAGTGACTATGTGTGACACTGTGGGGACTGTGAGCACGTGCTTTTATAATATTAGGGTAAGAAGTCACTGTGGCTCATTACTGAGTTGCTGGTAGCACTATTTTATCCTAACAAAGTACAGTGGTTACTTCATGACATAAACACAGAAGATGTGCCATGTTTGCTGGCAAAAGTCAGTTTTAATATTTAGTTAAAAACCTCATTTTAGACATTGTCATTTTAAATGACTTAACAAAGAAATCTTACAAGGAAAAAATTAGTTACAAGGAAAATTTCAATTATCCCACTGTTTTCTTTAAAAAACACAACACAAATTATTTTTCTATCTTGGTTCCATCTTTTTACAAATAGGCATGTTATTTTCATGAGAGCAGCCAATGGCCTCAATTAGAAGCAATTGGTCTATTTTTAAATTCAGTAATTAACTACTCTGGTTACGCTTCTGTGGGCGGGAGGGAGGGAGGGAGGGAGGGAGGAAGTTGTATGTGTGTTTTGCTTGGTGGCTGACATTTACTTAAGGAATAACTGTGATTTGGCCTCCATCAGCTCCACACCGTCTCCTTCTTCGGGCTGCAGTGGAAGACCAGCAAGGAGTGAAACTACCGCTTCCATGCTTGCTTGGTCCAAATCTCTAAAGAGAAGTAATTTAGAAACTATGAGCCTTTTAGATATGAACTTAAGGAGCTCTCTACTTCATTAACTATAAACGCAACCTAAATAACATCAGAAAATATACCAAGCTCAGAACACACACAAAGACTTCAAAATGGTGGGGAAACTTACAAATAAATAATTCTTAGCATAATATCTATGTTAAATCAAAATTATGAGGTTGAGAATGTAGTCCAATTTAGCATTTACAAGTCTTGGGTTCAAGCTCCAACATCACAAAAATGAAAAGACTTGACAAGCAATGGTGGCACACACCTTTAATCCCAGCACTCCGGAGGCAGAGAGGCCGGTGGGTCATTGAGTTTGAGGCCAGCCTTGTCTACACAGAGCGTTCCAAAACAGCCAGGGCTAGACAGAGAAACCCTGTCTTAAAAATCTATCAATAGTCAGGCGTGGTGGCGCATGCCTTTAATCTCAGCACTTGGGAGGCAGAAGCAGGCGGATCTCTGAGTTCGAGGCCAGTCTGGTCTACAGACTGAGTTCCAGGACAGCCAGGGCTACACAGAGAAACCCCGTCTTGAAACAAAACAAAACAAAACAAAACAAAACAAAACAAAACAAAACAAAACCTATCAATAAATAAATGAATAAATAAGTGGCCAAATGGATAAATTGATGATGATGATGATGATGATGATAGAAGAAACTCAATTAATCAACCAATCAGTAAACAGTATATCTTATCAAGTTATACCTGGGCAGAAAAATGGATGAAGTTATCATTCAATCACAGTTACCATTTCTGATATGTATCAATCATCTGTCAATAAAGCACCTAAGCAATTATGCCTTACAAAGACACCCTAATTATGTTCCTCAATCAATGTTTTTATCTAAAGTAATACAACTTCATGCTTTATAAAAGCATCTTCTTTCTCAATAACCATTAACCATATTTCCTAAGGTAATACCACTTTTCTAAGTTACCTCACGTTTCAACTGAAAGTCCTTCCATTAAAATAAAAATTCCAAATGCAAAAGCTTACCACCTACAAAACAACTTAATACATCTAACAGCTATCTCTGTAGGTTTTCATGAGTAAAGTAAAACATGACAGAACTTTAAACTTCCTCCCTCCCCCTCTCCCTTCCTTCTTCCCTCCCTCCCCCCTTTCCATTTTTGTTGTTTTATTTTACCTTGTAAGACATTTTACATCATCATCTGCTGCTTGGTTTGATGTTCCCATCACCCAGTCTGTTAGGTATTCTACCATCTTGTTCCTGCAGAACAACAAAAAGAGAAAGAGCAAGTAAGTTTTTAAACACTCAGCTTACTGTTTGATTATTTAGACAAAGGTTTTATTGTATAGTTGTATAGCCCAGATTGGCCTTGAACTTCTGCCTTAGCCTTCTGACTGCTGGGACTGTAGGTGTATGCCAATACTCCAAAATAATGTTCTAATAGGGCAAACAGGTGATGGATCTAGTGTGACTTTCTAGAGCTGACACCACTCTCAGGGGTGATGGAATCAAAGGACGCAGATGCTCCTCCTTTGCACTGGCCCTTTGCAAGGTGGAAACAGAAACTTTAGTGCTCATGAATTAATTAGTTCCAGGAAAGAGGAGAATTTTTCAAAAAGACAGACAGAAAACAAAACAGAAAAACAGATGCCCATAGGTGCAGAGCTTTGAGAAAGTTGGTTAAGATAACTAGAAAAAAAATATGCACCCCACTTTGTACCTACCTCCCCTCCCCATTCAACCAAGCCCTGCTACTTTTCTACACTTTGCTAACATAATATTTACAAGACTGTTTTGCTTTTCTAAGAACTCACCTAAATTTCATCTCTTGACAAAACGAGAGGTCGTCTCTTCTTGCCATCATGACTTCAACTAACTGACACAATTTTGTTTTTATTTGTATTGCATGGACCATATTCCCAAGAACACGAACGTATCTAATTAAACATAAAATAAAAAATGATCAAATATGGACAAAAGATAAAGTATTCTAAATTTAATCTTTTAAGTAAAATTAAGTAAATGTAACTTGAGACATTAATATTTAAATTTTGCTTAGGTAGGAAAATATATAATTTTTGATTATCTTATTAACAGTTCACACTGGGCTGTAGTAAAAAAAAAAAAAAACAACAAATGATTTCAGCACACCCATTATTGGTGCATAAAGGGTACTCCCTCTTACAACAAGCCTGTGCTGTGAGTCAGGAGCAGAGTGCTTACCTGACTAGATTCAGCATCATTGCCTCAATGCTCGCCTGTCCCAGATGCTCAGAGCTGCCTTCAGTATGATTATCCAGTAGGTTTTTCATTATGGCTATGGTTTGCTCTACAAACTGAGTGTTGCTGTCGGTTAATAATACCTAGACATGCATACAAAAACAAAAACAAAACAAACAAAAAAAAGCCGATTAGCGATATTATATCAATGCACAGAGAACATCACCAGGACAATGCAATTGGTATTAACTATCACATGCAGGCAAATAAACAAACATACAGATATATGTATGTACGAATGCACAAACCCAAGATTCATAACTCCAGGCACACCCACAGGCCTGAGTTCTTTAGAAGCAGATTGATCCCTAGATCATATGAATTTATTTCTGTAATTATGAAAGTTTTTAAAGTTGTAAGTAAATTATCATGTTGGTACATAGTTTAAATAATTTGAAAGAAAAGTCTATTTATTTCAACCTATTACTGTATTCATAAAGAAGGGTAAAAAACAAAGTAAAGAAGACTTCACCTGTCCTTGAGAGTCAAAAAACTTGCTGATGGTATTCTTCAGTTTGTTAAACAACATTGGATACAGAGCAGGACTCAACTCCAGACCCACCAGGTCCTTAACATTGGTCCGTATCTGAAGCCCCACTTTCTCGTGGTTACACACCATTAATGACAGAAGCCGGTCCATAAACCTGCTGACAGGCGAATCAACATTCCCTTCAGAAGACATTACAGAAATCATAGACCCTTTGCGTTCACTGACAGGGCCCATGGGCGGGCTGTATGTCGCTAGGCCAGAGATGCTTCTCTGTTGCAGGCACACCCCACCAAGGGCACACAGGAAGCCAGTCATGTTGATCCATTCCTGCAGGGAGTCTGTGTCAGACAAGTCTATGGATCCTCCTCCACTGACATGGGACATCCGTCTCTTAACAATGGTCTTATGAAGACTTTCTGCAGCCTAAACACAACGTTTTTGTGAAAAGCATGAATTCAACATAGATTGAATAAAAATCTTACAAATTACTCTTATCCATTTCTACCAGTAGGAAAAGTACATTTTATATTTAAAAAAAAAAAAGTACTTAGTTTTATGTGTATAAATGGTTTGCCTGCATGCATATCTGTGTACCATGTGTAGGCCTAAAAAGCTAAAGGAGGCTGTTAGATGTCCTAGAATTAGTGTTTCAAGCCATTCGAAGCCGCCATGTGAGTACTGGAACTCAAACCCAGGTCCTCCACAAGAGAGAGCAGTGCTCTTAACCACTGAGCCATCTCTCTAGTCCCTACCATACACATTATTAGAGAGTCACTTAATACATTTTTGTCAAAGCTGGACTAATAAAATCGACCTGAAGTGTCAAATTTCTTTTTAAAAACCTCTGATGTGTATTGATGAACCTTAAACAATTGAAGGAGAAAAAAAGGCTAGTCACAAAGGCCCATATCATCTATGATTTCATTTGGACAAAATGCTTAGAGAAGGTAATTTTATTAGAAATAGTGGAGGGAGGCCAGGCAGTAGTGGCACACGCCTGTAATCCCAGCACTCTGGGAGGCAGAGACAGGTGGATTTCTGAGGTCGAGGCCAGCCGAGTGAGTTCTAGGACAGCCGAAGCTACACAGAGAAACCCTGTCTTGAAAAACCAAAAAAAAAAAAAAAAAAAAAAAAAAAAAAAAAACAAAACAAAAAAACAGAAAAACAAAAAAACAAAAAAACAAAAAAACAAAAAAAAAAAAACAAACCCAAAAAAGAAATAGTGGAGGGGTGGAGACAGAAAGGTAGGAAAAACGGCAAGTTAGAGCTAGAAACAGCTCATTGGGAACAGGTTTGGTGGGAGGGGGCATTAATGTGAGAGAATGAAACGTACTAAAATTGATTGTATATAAATTGACAGAGAATCTTGTGAGTATACTAAAAACAATCACTAGGTTGTCCACCTTATGAAAGATAACTCTACAAGTATATGAATTCTATGCTGATTGAAACAGTCAATACCCACATTCCCACCCTTGCAAGAAAAACTTCCATAATCTAAGGCTGTATTATTTCCTCAAAACAACTTTTACTTGCTCTAGGTGCTAAAAAAAAAACAAACAAACAAACAAACAAAAAAAACCCCACAGCAATGGGAGAATAAACAGTTTGTCTTAAAGACCTGATAATGAGAGCAGTATGGTGATACAGATTAGTTATACACAAGCCAATTAGTTACTAATTTCTGGGGTAACAGATAATTGGTGGTAGCTGCTGAATAAAATGATTCACTTGATAATAGTAAAATAAAATGTCCAATGTTTAGGTTGCATTTAACCTTAAAATGGGCTCAACTGTCGGCTTGCCTAGTCCTTTAATTAGAGGATCTAACGATACAGCATGATGAGCCAGACAGGGAGGCGTGCATGTGCAACCCTGCGGAGAGCTAAGGCAGGAAGATTACTGCAAACTCAAGGACAGCCTTTTCTATAGACTAAGTTCTAGGCCAGCAGAGATAAATAACAAG
The DNA here is from genome assembly GCA_964023405.1 of Apodemus agrarius. Taxonomy (NCBI): domain Eukaryota; kingdom Metazoa; phylum Chordata; class Mammalia; order Rodentia; family Muridae; genus Apodemus; species Apodemus agrarius. Next base: position 65,457,181 of record OZ030015.1, on the reverse strand, counting down.
GTCTTGTCTCAAAGCAAACATGCAACATGAGAACTGATATTCTCATAGAAATATTATTTTCTCTCTATGTGCAGCTATTAGATCTTTTCTAAACGTTCTCTGAATACTTCAAAGGGACAAAGAACAACGAAGAGTAACTGGTCCCTCAGCCTTGGGGTTTCTAGCAGAGCTACTTAATATTTCTCTAGTGATATAACCTTTTACATCTCTACTATCCAACAGAGTAAATAAATACTGAACCTTGGCTACTGTAAAATTGAGAAAATAAGTCTAACTTGTTTAATTAAACAAGTTAAAAGTTACATTCTAACAGATCCACGTGGCCAATATCTACAGGATTAGGCAGTACAGACATAGTCGAACCACAAGTAGTCTTAAAACAACTCTATATAGTGTCCTACTCTTCATAGCTCATAAAAGATTACTTAAGTGAAGCAACAGATCTATTAATACACAAAAATTCACTGAAAAAAACTCACCTGGCCATCTTCCATTTTGGCTTTGGGGTAGTTAAGGATTAGTTTCGTAGCCTGTTCCCACTTTGCATGTGTATCTTCCCAGGCCTAAAAGAAAGTCAATTATCACTAGGAGCAACCTTAGGGGGGACCTCAAAGTCAAAGTCTGGGAATACCCTGCTTGTAATATGCACATAGCTCAAGCCTGCTTCTGAAGTTGCTCTGCTCACATAGCTAACAGGAGGCTTGTAACATGGGGAGGGGGAGGTGCTGCAGCTGCTGAGGCCATACCTCAATGTTTCCTGCAGTAGGGTGCTCAATGCGCCTTAGCAGGGCCATCACTCTTTTCTGAAGTGCTGCTCTTCCTAAGCAAAGACAACAAGCAAACCGTTAGTGCTTAGAGCCAGCTTCACAACTGGGAACTTGCTAAGTTCCCCAGCCGGACCCCACACACAGAGCAGAGTGAGGGATGAACAGATGACTCTGATGATGGAGGTGAGCATGTGCTCTCACCAGCCTCTGCAAGAATAGTTAGTGATCCCCGACTCCAAAAGGTCTACAACATAATACAGCCATTTCCCCACCTAGGTTTATGAAAATGCATGCCTAGGTGTTTAAAATCTCCCCATTTACAATGCAAGCAGAGTAATTTTTATAATCTATAACTAACAGTAACTTACAGTGCCAGTTATTAATAAGTTTTGCGTATTAAAAATTCAGTAAAAATTCTATTCCAAATGTCACTGAATTTTCATTTTGAAAAGGATTTCAAGTAAACGGTATGAATTAGCCCTGAAAACTTTCAAACTGTTATTTCAATATATTCCACTATAAAAATAATTAGATGTCAAAGTAACGTGTTTTAAAAAAAAGCAAGAGAAAAAAAAGGGCACATTTACCTGTTGACATCATATTGCTGACTGAGGCAAATTCCATGAATGTGTTATAGTTGGGCAAGAAGTTGTGTACTGACACTTCATCCACCCCACATCGGATATCTGCCTCTTCACAGAGGTGGCGGAAACAGGACATAGCAACCAGAACAGCTTCAGTGTCAGGATTCCACAGAAACATGTACAAGGCCACTTCTAGCTTGGTCTGGGCTTGCCGGCATATAGGTGGAGTTCCACTGCACCCTGCTGTGCTATCCTGGGAGGAAGGAGGGATGTATCTGGAACTTAGGTGACTTTATTTACAAACTCAACAATGTACCATCTACCACAGCACAAAAGGAAATAAGAATTTACCTTTTTAATAATAAGATCTTTTTCTAATGTATCTTACTCTAAATCAGATGTGAACCAATATATGGTTCATATAATGGTACCGCATTTCAATTGGAATAGATATTATCCTAAATTCCAGAAATGCAGATAGTCTGTAACAAATATACAATTAAGACACAGCGAGTACCAATGCAGTAAAACTGATGCACTTGTGGGCCAACCATAATGACAAAGGAAGAGGAAGCAACAGCGAGCACTACTTCCTATAAGGAAGAAAGAAACACAGAAGCACGGCCTGAAACAATGGCACACAAACTAACACTGGAGCACAAAGAAATGCAGACACACAAAGCAAGTGCCAAGGACACAGGCCAAGCACACACCGCAGCTGCCACAGGGCTCAGTGAGGTTTCTGCCTCAACAGGCTACGGGAAAACGTAAACATAACAAGGCTATTTCTGAAAGCCAGATCCTTCCATAATAATTTCATAATTCTGCTCATATTATGATAAGGACATTTACATATAGAAATAAATGTCCTGCTGGACATAGCAATACAAATCTATAATCTTGGCACTTAGGTGGAACTGGCAAGAGGATCAAAGCCAGCCTGGCATACATGGACCCAGTCTGCCAATGGAAACCGTGCCAAGCATGGCTACCATAATTACAGTACCTGCAAAGTTGAAGCAAGAGGATTACAGCAAATTCAAGGCTAGCCTGTGCTACAAAGCAAGACTGTGTCAATACATATACATCTATGTATACATAAATAAAAATAAAAGCAAAAAGAGAAAAGATAACATCTTAGCAACACTTATCCAAATATTAAGCAAAATGCTATATTTTAATTTTAATCAATTTGAACCTCCTTTAATTCAACTTCTACATATGAATAGACTTTTTCACATCAGAATGATGTTGCCAGCCACAGTGTCAAATAATTATGCGCTATTTACATCTTACCTACTCAAATCCTCAAAACTCTGGAGTAACAATACTATACCAGTTTTATTATTTTTAATTAACTATTATTATTAATTGCTTTCTGCTTATTTTTGTGGAAGACAGTCTTACTATGTAAACCTACCTTCAAACTTGTCCCCTATGGGACAGATGGATAAAACCAACAGGTAAGGCCACTAAGAACACTGTCTGCCCTTCCCGAGAACCTGGGTTTGCTTCCTAGAATTCAAAGGACAGTTCACAGCTGCCTGTGGCTCCAGTTCATGAAATCAGAAGCCCTCTTCCCTCTATGGACACCAGCCATACATGAGTGTGTACACACACACACAGGTAGGCAAAACACCCATACACTTTTTTTTTTGTTTTGTTTCTTTTTGTTTTTTTCGAGACAGGGTTTCACTGTGTAGCCTTGGCTGTCCTGGAACTCACTCTGTAGACCAGGCTGGCCTTGAACTCAGAAATCTGCCTGCCTCTGCCTCCCAAGTGCTGGGATTACAGGCGTGTGCCACCACCACCCTACTTTAAAAAAAAAAAAAGAAAGAAAGAAAGAAAAATTTAAAAGGCCAGGCATGGTTATACAGGCGGTTATCTCAATTTGAGGCCAACCTTATGTACACAGTGAGTTACAGGATAGCCAGAACTATACAGTAATATCCTGTCTTTTAAAAACAAAACAAAAATTCTAATTTATGTTCTCTTGCCTCAGCATCTGCAGCACTGAGATTATAGGTGTAGTCCACCATGTCCTGTTAGCACCACTTGAAATATGAGAAACTGAAGCACAGAGTTGTTAAGAATTTGCCCAGGGTTCCACAGTGGGCAGCAATACAACTAAATTCTGAGCAGTCTGTAACTGTAATTATTAATCAAAATTTACCAACATCTCAGAAAAATAGAGCAGAGATGATGGATGACACAGGAAAGTTACAGAGGAAGTTCCCTACCGTGGAGGAATTCCCTTTTCCTTTCCGCAGAGATGCTCCAGAAGTACAGGTACGCAGGAACTCATCATGATCAATGGCCATCTGAGTGGTATTTCCACTAGTAGGCATTTCACATCCTACTCCATAAAGGTAGAGAGAATGACAGGAACTTCTATCTGCCTGCTAGAAAGAAGTAAATTCTCCTGAAGCAATGATGCTGAGAGAGTACTTAGTGTAAGCTGACTTTCTATTTAAGGCAGCCCTGGAAAACCTTCCTCTGCAAACACTTTACCTTTAGAAACATTAATTAACCCATTGTGGTAAGTAAGGTTTGTGCACTGTCTGTCTCTCAAATACCTCTCAGTTGTCTACCCTCCAAAACAAGTATGATATAGAGGATTATGTAAAATCTATTACAGAAAATTATAACACTTTATGTATCTATAGATTACAGTTTTGCTTTGTCAGGATAATTATAACTTTTAAGATAAAGTTATGTGCTGGGTACACTGAGGTTACAGCACTTGACCCCACCCCAACCCCATTCCCCATCCCCTCTAGGTACCTAGTAGTAGGATTACACAGTAATACCATGTTTCATTTTGGGGTAAATATTGTTTGAATTTATATGTGTGTAAATATGAGAGTGTATCCACAGGTATAATAGATATCAAGTGACCTCCTCTATCAGTGTCCATCTATACCTTTGAGGTCTCAGTTGGGTTGGAAGCCAGCAAGCTCCAGGGATCCTCAAGTTTCTGCCCTCTAAGAGCTGAGATTACATCACACATAAGACACCTACCTGGCTCGTTACATGGGTGCTGGGATCTCAATCCTAGTTCTTATGACTGCTCTTAACTGCTGAGTTATTTCTCCAGCCCTTGACAGAGTACTTTTGATTTACCAATAGATTACTAACAATGACCATGTTAGACAATATGCCAAAGGCCAGCACATAAAATTCTTAGGTCTAAAATCTTCAGGACAAACTTAGTTCTGTGACATAAACACAAGATAAGCCATATACAAATAACCTTACCTCTCCATCAGCATTCTTCTAAACAAAATTGTATCAAGATGCTTGGTAAGGTTTCTCATAGCTACAATTCTAGGCCTAGATAAAAATTAATTAAATCAAGTATTCTTCAAACTATATCATAATAGAAAAACCTAGAAAATGATTATAAAAATTACATGTTAAAAGGAACGTCAGGTTCTTTCCTGTTCCCCAGAACTTTAAATGTTCCAACAGTTCAGGACCAAAAAGTTTTATTCCAATTAGGAGATTCCTGATCTTTTTTCAAAAGATGAAATCATCCCCAGCCCTTAAAGAAATGGAGTGTTCTACTATCGAGCAACATCCTTAGGCTTTGAAACAACATCTCAATATGTTGGCCTAAAATCCATTATGCTGTTCAGGCTGGCCTCAACAGTACTGGAATTATAGGCAAGTGCCACCATACCCAGCTAACAGAAGAAATCTTTGGAGGAGATATACAAATTAGAAGATTAAAAACCTCTGCCCTTTAGCTTTTTGAAAGATTATTTCCCGGACTAGCTTCACTCTGAGAGTCAAGTCATAAGGACTTAAAAATAAAGAGAAAATACCCTTTGAGGCATCTGTGATTTACAGTAGCCTCTACTCTTCATAGGCCTGAACTAGAATCCTACTTAAGTCAACTAGAATGCATTAACCTTCAACTTATCAGCTCAAGACAGAGAATATTTAAATGTTGGGCTACCAATAATACCTTCTGTACTTACATTTCTCTTAAGTACTCTACTGAGGGAGGAGTTAAAGTAGGATATAATCTAGCTAATAAAACCTTTTTAATTTGTCCTGTGCTGGTTAGCTTTTTGTCACCTGGCTACAAGCTAGAGTAATCTTTTTTTTTGGGGGGGGGGGGATTCGAGACAGGGTTTCTCTGTGTAGCCCTGGCTCTCCTGGAACTCACTCGGTAGACCAGGTTGGCCTCAAACTCAGAAATCCACCTGCTTCTGCCTCCCAAGAACTGGGATTAAAGGTGTGCGCCACCACCGCCCGGCCCTAGAGTAATCTTAAAAAGGGAAGCATATTTAAATAGATGGCTCCAGCCGGGTGGTAGTGGCGCATGCCTCTAATCCCAGCACTTGAGAGGCAGAGGCAGGGGGTTTCTGAGTTCAACGCCAGCCTGGTCTACCGAGTTAGTTCCAAGACAGCCAGGGCTACACAGAGAAACCCTGTCTCAATAAAACCATAGATAGATATATAGATAGATAGATAGATAGATAGATAGATAGATAGATAGATAGATAGACAGACAGACAGATAGACAGACAGACAGATCCTTCTGGTTGGCCTGTTGACAAGTCTGTGGGATATTTTCTTGATTAATGATGTGGGAGGGCTCAGTCCACTGTTGGCAGTTGTCACCCCAGTGGTCCTGGGTTGTATAATGAGCAAGCCACAGAGAGCAAACCAGTAAGCAGTGTTCTGCCGTGGCCTCTGCTGTAGTTCCTGTCTTGGCTTCCCCCAGAGATGGATTGCCATGTAAGCCAAATACACCCAACCCAAGTTGCTTTTGGTCCTGGTGTTTATCATAGCAGTAGAATGAAAACTAACACATCTCTTTACTATCCAGATATTTCTAATTTAAGAATGTCACTGTGCTTACCTTATTTTTAAGAAGAAATTTATTCCTGCAGATCAGAATTTCCCGTAACCACTTGAGAATTTCTGTGCTACTAAGCATTTGATGGGTAGTTAACTTCTTGCAGATGTAAAAAAGCATTTGTGAACTGTAGTAACATAAAAGTTCATTGTTAGAGTCATCAAGAACCTAATACATATATAATCATACATAAAATGGAATTATTTCATAGTAGACATACATTTAGAGACTTAATTGTACTTGTTCACGGGTTTTATCCAAATGTTAATAACAACAAATTTAAAATAATTCTATCCTTGCAGTGGGATTAAAAAGAAATTATAAATTCATATATACAGCAAAGACTGCAGAGAAAGAGTAGTCTGGGGCAAGGGCCTAAAAACTGCTGCTTGCAGAGCAAAGCCATGCCCCTAACATCTAGGAAGGAAGCTTCAGTGGACCACAGCCACACTCCCTCCTTCCCAGTCTGTAACTGCTTTCTGCTCCCAATGTAAAAGTGCAGAGTCACAGCAGATGGGTGAGCCAAGAAGCCTGACCCATTCCCACCCTTTAGAGAACAAGACTGCAAACCTGTCCCCATACTCCTCAGTACTGTACAATCATGCTGTTTACCTATGAGCCACCACATGTGACCACCCGAGCACTTTAAATGAAGCTTGTCCATAATGAAATGTGCTTTTCATTTGTAGTATACTAAGACACGCTACAAATTTTGAAGACTTTATTTAAAGAAAAATATAAAATATGTCACTGACAATTCAAATTGATTATATGTTGTTTTATATATATATCATATATGATATATACATATATATATATATCAAGTTAAATAAATTTATTTAAAAGTTTTCTTTTATGATATGTTAAATCCAAAGTTAATTACATATGTCTCCAATGACTATGTCATTATTAGAGTTTAGATTTTAACTCCGTCTCCATGTGACCCAACACACCCATGTTTATGATGAGACAATAGCAGAGCCCTAGGTTTATAGATTTACATCTTCCTAATGTGGTGCCCTCATGCTCATTAAAAGAAAGCCATCTATTCAGCTTCAGAAATATACAGTGAAATCCTATACATATTTTATTTATACATGTATGCCTGTTTTAAACTAATTCACCAAAAGCACTAGTATATACAGAAGACTAACAAAGATCATAGCTCCCCCCACCTTTCAATGAGTATCATATACTGTACTACTGAGTTATGTGCCTAATTTAAAAATTAAAAACAAAGTTAGAAAATGTCAATACTTTTAGTCTTATAACTGAAAATAATCTATACAATTATAGCCAGGCATGATAGGACACACCTTTAGACACAGCACTCCACAGGTAGAGGCAGGTGGATTTCTATGACTTTAAGGGCAGCCTGGTCTACATAGTAAGTTCCAGGCTAGCCAAGGCTACATAGTTAAACCCTGTCTCAAAACAACAAACATAATTGTAACTGCTTAGAACAACATCACAGAGGATAATACATGAAGTAGGAGAACTTGTAGCCAGGTGATAAAAATTAACACTATTTTAAAACTTTTTTTTAATATATGTAACATTTCTCTGACAGTTATATCCCCCCCCTCCCCCCCGAGACAGGGTTTCTCTGTGTAGTCCTGGCTGTTCTGGAACTCACTCTGTAGACCAGGCTGGCCTCGAACTCAGAAATCTGCTTGCCTCTGCCTCCCAAGTGCTGGGATTACAGGCGTGCGCCACCATGCCCGGCTGACAGTTATATTCTAATATTTTCAATTAGAATTAAATACAAAATCACAAAATATCTAGTTATAACAATAAATATGACAATGAACTAAATGTTATAAAGCTAATATTCAAAGACAAAATTAAAATTTTAAACCAAATTAAAATTTGAAAGTACATATACCTAATTTCCCAAAATGTTTCTACAGGAGCATCAGGATTCCATAAATCGATGCTATCTAACTGATGGAGAACCAGCAAGGCCTGAAATTTAAAAAAGAGAGGGCGCTGAAAATTCTTTAGAAAAAAATAACCCTGGAGTACTTGTTTCACAAATGCTAACAACCTCAGCTGTGTCTGTGTCTTAAGAACAGTGAAAATCATGTTTTTGAGAGCCAGTCAGAACTACCAACCCAAAACTAACTCCCTCTGCCCTTACCATCATTACTCTAAGTGGCATACCCATGAAGTTGTGAATGAATTCAGAACAATATACACATACCAAGCTGCTTTAAGAAATAAACAAGATGTCAATAATTAATAACTCTAGAACAAGATGTTCTCCCCTAAAATTAACACACACATCAATATTAACCCACACAATGAAACACAGTAGAAATTAACTTACTTGTTACATAAACTTTTTAGACAGAAAAGTTATTTTCTAAAATTGACAAAGAGGCAAAACAACGCAAACTTTATATTTATTAACAGTTTAAAGTATTTAATGAAGACTAGTAGGAATTAAGTGACTCATTTTAAATAAGTAACTTCCATTAAATATGCTATTTTATAAATAGTTTTCTATCAAAGATTTAATAAGTAAAGGCCTATTCTTCAAACCTGCTCAACCTAGACTGCAATTCCACAAAGTTTCCCATTCTCTAGCAAATTCTACTGTGCTCTGTATATTCAGTCCATGGTAACAAAACACATGGCATCTTTAAGCCTGTTATTAAAACATCCATGAAATGTTACTGGAAACAAATAACTAACTTAATAGTTAGCATTAAAAAAAAAACAGCACAAATTGAAATTTAGTCTTACCATTACTGCACAAGCACTTGATACAATTTCCTGGTACTGGTTTTCTATTGTTTTTCATACAGTGATACCAATTTGGTTGGGAATTTAAAGCACTTACTTTCTCTTATTCCATTTAAACTTTTTGGACAAACAAATGTGACAAGACAGAAAGACTAACAGGTAGGCACCATCTTTATGGGCTCTGCTGCTTCAGGGGTTCTAGCCCTATCCTAGGAACTTGGGGAAAGCATTTGATGTGGAAAGAAAAGACCCTAAGGCATACTGAGGTATTCTTTTGGAGGGTATTAAACTGCCAAAGCACATCTCTGTTTTTGAAGAATTTCAAGTTATGCATACAGAGCAAGAAGAGAAGGTAATATTCTGGTACAGTGCAGAGAACAAAAGCTGAGTCCCAGATGCCAGCTTTATGCCCGTCATTTACAAATGTTTTGGCATTTGGTAAGACTGGGATATATTTTAGGTATTTGTTGTTTAATAAAGTTTTTTTTAATTTTATCTGAATAAAACTTTATTAGCTTTTTGCATTTCAACGAGATTATATTCCTTTTCTTGTTCTCCTCTGCTTTAATTTTCCATACTGCTATGTGTTATTTGACAGAGATATACCCTGAGAAGTACCCCAAAGGTGACCATGTCATCATGCCAGTAGCAGAGAACACACTAACATTAAAAAGATGTCTATGGAGGCATTAGATGACACAATTTGTCCGGAAACACCTTACTCTTTGTGGTTTGTTGTTGATGAATATATTGCTACAGAGTGTGTGACTGGCCTGCTTCAGCTATGCTCCAAACACACTATACTCACCTAGTACCTCTACTAAGTATTCTCAAATATTGCTGAATGATTCACATAGGTTTGAATGGATGTTTAATAGCATGCCAAGTTGAAATACTACTCTCTTAAATATAAACCCATTCTCTTACTAATGAATAATTAAAGTCTTCCTGATACTCTATTAGAGGAACATACATGTATTTTTAATATTGAATTATATATTATATACAAGACAAGAAATATAAGAATTGATTATTGAAGTCAAAATAATCAAAATATTTCAATAGATCCTCCAAAGACAATATAAGCAATGTAGCAATTTGTAGGATGATCTCTCTCTCTCTCTCTCTCTCTCTCTCTCTCTCTCTCTCTCTCTACACACACACACACACACACACACACACACACACACACACACGAGTGTGCAAAGACATAAAATACTTCAAACACTTCTGTCTTGAAAGCACGAGGGATGCTGGTACAGCAGGTAATTTAGAGAGGAAAGCTCAGAGATTTCTCACTGGCTGCATGTCCCACCACGACTTGCTCAACACTGCCCACACCAGGAAACCTTCAGCCCACCTCCCAGACATTGGCTCTCTGCCTGCCCTCACCAGACTTATTTGCTTGTTAGGTTTTGTGTAAAGAAGCTGACTGACAGAAAGCACTTTGTGTTTGGTTATTTTCACTAAACAGCACGCCAGTGAGATTCATCCAGCTTTCGCACTTATGAGTAACTCATTTTGCTTTGGCTTACTTTTAGACAGGAGTCTATGTAGCTTTGACTGTCTTGGAACTCTATATAAACCTGGCTCTTTGGGATTTTTTTTTGGTTATTGCTGTTGTTGCCATTACAGTTGTTGTCTTGCATTGGTTGGAATCTACTCAAGAAAAATGAAAACTCTGTTCACAACTTAGATTTCTATATTAGTGACCTAGGGGGCCATCAACTTTTCTTTTCTTCTTTATCATCTTCATCATTTTAGTGACAGGGTCTTACTACGTAGCAATGGGTGGCCTGGAACTCTCCATATAGATAACACTGCCCAGGAACTCACAACCATCCTCCTGACGCTTGGCTTGCCTCCCAAGAGCTGGGATTAAAGGAATGTACCACCAATCCAGTTCATTTTATTTTCATTATTGCATAGAATTGAGTTAAATCAATTAACAGGAATTGTCTACTCTGCTGACACATCTGCATGGCTCCTACTTTGGAGGATACAACACAAGCTGCACTGCTGACCATTTTGTGTGCTTTGTAATGAACATGTGCACTTCTGCTGGCTCTATGACCAGGAGTAAACCGTCAGCATTTATGTTTAGCTCTGATATTATAAAATAATATTTAATGGTAGTTGGTACTAAATTACACTCAGTAGTGTATAAGCGAAAACATAGTGTCAACATTTTAAAATTTACAAACTTTTTTCTTACTGATTTCTATCTTAATTATTCTATGGCAATAAAATAATATTTCAATACTTTGATAGTTCCCCTATGCTAAATATTTTCCAGGTATGCCTGGGGGGGGAAGCACTGTATGCATTCAGTGTAGTATTCTTCTGAAAGATAACAACCCCACCCATCCTCACCATACAGGATGTTAGGAAATACTCAAGTATACCAGCGTATGTGGATTGTAAACAGCTTCTTTCTTTACAGAATTTTACATATTTTGTTTTATATATTCTGAAGCTTTATTAACTTGATACAGTTTTACTTCCTAGACAGACTGAACCTTTGGAACAAGAGCTTCATCTCTCTCTTCCCCTTCCCTCTCTTCCCTTCCCCTCCCCCCTCTCCCTCCAGTGAATCTGGGGCTAGAGAGATGGCTCAGCACCTAAAGCATTTGCTGCTCTTCTAGAAAACTTGCATTTAGTTCCTAGCATCCATTTCAATGGGTGAACAATCACCTGTATGTAACTTCAGCTATAGGAAGTCAATGTCCTCTTCTGATTGCCCTGGGTACTCACACACATATTCACACAGATATACATCTTTTTTTTTTTTTTTTTTTTTTTTTTTTTGGATTTGGTTTTTTCGAGACAGGGTTTCTCTGTATAGCCCTGGCTGTCCTGGAACTCACTCTGTAGACCAGACTGGCCTCGAACTCAGAAATCAGCCTGCCTCTGCTTCCCAGAGTGCTGGGATTACAGGCGTGCGCCACCACCACCCGGCCAGATATACATCTTTACACATAAATAAAACACCCTTACTTTCATGTGCTACACTATACTTTTCTATGCTTGTACGATCTCCCAGTGTTCTTATAGCTATGCTATGTCTCTTGTGAGACCACATAGTAAGATTTTGCCTCGGTTAGAATTTACTCAAGAAAAATAAAAATTCTGTTCACATCGAGTGTGTGTGTGTGTGTGTGTGTGTGTGTGTGTGTGTGCGCCCAGAGGCTATTGATATTTTTTTTCCTTCGTCATCATCTTCATCCTGATTTTTTTTTTTTTTTTTTGAGACAGGGTTTCTCTGTGTAGCATCTTCATCATTTTTTATGACAGAGTTTTACTCTGTAGCAGGCTGGCCTGGAACTCACCATGTAAACCAGGCTGGCCTCAAACTTACAGCTGCTCTGCTTCCTGAATGCTGGGAATGAAGACATATACCACTATACCCAGACAAAGCTGTATTTCTCAATAGCCAAAAGCAAAACACAAATAATCATCAACAGATAAATGAGTAAACAAGTTGTGCTATATTCATATAATGGAACACTAAACAGAATAAAACAGGATGAACCTTGAGAAAAATCAACCACTAATACAATACAGCTACAGTAATTATACTGAACTAAAAATAAAAACCTTTATTTCATTTATTTAAAATGCAAACTAATTTACATTAATGAAGCAAACCAATTATTACAAAGGAGCCAAGGGGAAAAGAGGGGGTAAGAAGGGATGAAGACAGCAAAGGAACACAAGGTTGACACTCAGTAGTAATGCATGTTATCTACCAATGAGTCCATTAATGAGCGAGTCAATGGAATATTCATCAACAACCAGGAAAAGAGAACTAACATGTGTGACAATACATATGAATGTCAAAAAATTTTTCCTAGTTTAAGGGGGAGTACACAAAATAAGATCACATTTGATGAATCCTACTCAGGAACTATAAACCTATAAAACTAACCCACATTTGCATAATCGGACCAGTAAGTGTACAGAACAAGGGTAGGGATGTTAACTGCAGAAAGGAAACTTTCCAGGCTGAATATATTCGAAGTCTTAAATTACTTGTATATGTTAATTATAAAACAATAAAATTCATTTAGATTAAAGGTGTATGTTTAGGTTGTCTGTACAAAAATAACATTTAAAAGTAAACTCTGAGGGGGACACTCTCAGCCAGCCATTGAATTGAGCACAGGGTCCCCAATGGGGGCGCTAGAGAAAGGACCCAAGGAGCTGAAGGGGTTTGCAGCGCTATAGGAGAAACAAAGATATGAGCCACCCATTACTCTCAGAGCTCTCAGAGACAAAACCATCAACCAGGTAGTACACATGGTGTTACCCATGGCTCCAGACACAGGCAGCAGAGGATAGCATTGTTAGACGCCAAAGGGAGGAGAGGCCCCCGGTCCTGAAAGAATCCATGCAGTGTAGGGCCACAGTGTAGGGGAATAACAGAACAGGGAAGCAGGAGAGGGGTGACTGGGGAAGAGGGGGAGAGGAGATGGCTTATGGGACTTTCAGAGGGGAGTACTAGGAAAGAGGAAATCATTTGAAATGTAAATAAAGAATATATCTAAGAAAAAAGAGAAAGTTAACTATGCTACTAAGTATTAAAATAATTAAAATAACCTGGTATGGTATGTCTTCAAACTTAATATAAAATGTTAACTGTGTTATAATGTTACATTTAAAAAATATATTTGTATAAATGTAAAAAAATAAAAAAACATGTATCTTTCCTTCTACAAACTAATTTACCTTCATTGCTTGGGAATAAAGGTCTCTACTAAGGAGGGAAAAAAAGTAAACTCTGAGGAGGTCCAGTGCCCAGCCCAAATCAGGATTCATCTCAAGGGGAGGCTCCAAGGCCCGACACTATTACTGATGCTATTTGTGTGCTTACAGACAGGAGCCTAGCAAGGTTGCCTTCCAAGAGGCCCAACAAGTAACTAAGACAGTAGCAGATACACCCAACCAATGTACTGAAGTCGGGGACACCTGGGGTTGAATTAGGAAAAGGCTAGGAGAAACTGAGGAGGAGGGTGACCTCATAGGAAGACCAGCAGTCTCTCAACTAACCCAGACCCTTGAGATCTCTCAGACACAAAGCCACCAAGCAGGCAGCATACACTAGCTGATATGAAGCTCCCGGACACATATACAGCAGAAGACTGCCTGGTCTTGCCTCAGTGAGAGAAAACATACCAAACCCTTGAGAGACTAGGGGTGGGGTGGGGGTAGAGACAACCTCTTGGAAACTGAGGGGTTAGGGGGACCATGGGAGGAGGAACTGTCAGAGGGTGGACCAGGAGGGGTATAATGTCTGGACTGTAAATAAGTAAAAATAATTTTAAAAAAAAAAAGTAAACTCTAAGCTGACGAGCTGGCTCAGTGAGTAAAGGCGCCTGCTGTAAACGCCTGACAACCTGAGTTCAATCCCTAGGACCCAATGGTAGAAAGAAAGAACCGACTCCTACAAGTTATCCTCTGACCTCTTCGTACATGCTGTGGTACACATACATCCTCCCACACAACAAATAAGTAAATGTAATTTTTTGTTGTTGTTTTGAGATAGGGTCTTTCTATATAGCCTTAGCTGAGATTAGTCTGCCTCTGAAACCCACCTGCCTCTGAATCCTGAGTGCTAGGATTAAAGGCACGCACCAAAACCATCCAGCTATGAATATAATTTTTTTAAAAGTCAACTTTGTTAACACAGTTGGTTAATTATAATTTAAAAACAGACAATAACAAGTCTCATCAACAATGGAGAAATACCAAAACACCAATACACTGCTAATGGAAATAGTAAATGACAGAGTAACCTTAATAGCATGATTTATAGTAATTCTCAAATAGAAATAGTGCTGACTGTCCACCATCCACTGCCTATGGCTCACAGGTAAGGCACTCGTTACAGAAGCCTGACAACCTGAGTCCAATCCTCGGACTCCATATAAAGGAGGACGGGGAAGATGAGCTCCACGAGGCTGCCCTGGCTTCCAGACATGTGCCTCTGCGAATGCGTGCACATCCCACTCCCATTATGCAGACACGGAATAAATTAAGGAATAAAGAAACTATAAACTTCCAAAAAGATTTTACACAATGTAACCCAAATGCAACAAGACTTGTGACACACAACTATAATTCCAGCTAGTATAACAGCTGAAGGAGGAGGATTGTTCTAGGATTTAGAGACCAGGCAGGACAGCAGAGTAAAAACCTTGTCTCAATAAACAAATGAATTTGTAAGAGCTGGTGAGATGGCTACAGTTGGTGAAGGAATTTGCCATCCAAGACCAGAAACCTGAGTTTTCTCTGACTTCCATACACAAACACACACACAATTTAAGATTTTTTAAATATATTTTTAAAAGAAAGCACATAAAAAGTTAAATAAATGTTTAAAACTTAAGTTCTTTGAAAAAGAATGGAGACAGTTACAGTCTTTCTTTGAAAGCCCAGAATTCACTTCCCTTTACCTCCATAGCCTCCTGAGCGACCTCTGGCATGTGGGACTGAGGGACCAGTTGTACGAGCCCTGTAATTAGTTCTGCTGTACTGCCTTGAGTTTCGGGGCCCTGTTTTCTTGGATTCTGTAAGAGAAAAGCAAACTTCAGTTTTACTTTTATTAAATCTATTATTTACATGTATGTGTGCATGTCTTTGGGGTTTTTTTTTGTTTGTTTGTTTGTTTGTTTTTTGTTTTTTGTTTTTTTTTTGAGACAGGGTTTCTCTGTGTAGCTCTAGCTGGACTGGAACTCACTCTGTAGATCAGGCTGGCCTCGAACTCAGAAATCCACCTGCCTCTGCCTCCCAAGTGCTGGGATTAAAGGTGTGCACCACCACCACCCGCATGTCTTTGTATATAGGACATGGGTACAGGTGGCCATGGAGACAGAAGAGAGTGCTGGACTCCTTGGAGCTGGAGCTGGAGCTGCAGTCAACAGTGCCTGCCTATGTGGGTTCTGGGAGCCAAAATCAGGAACTCTGGAAAAGCAGGAAGTACTTAAGACTGAGCCATCTCTCCAGCCCCTTCAAACTTCAAATTTTGGGTTTTGTTTTTTTGTTTTTTGATTTTTGAGACAGAGTTTCTCTGCACAGCCCTCCCTCACTGACGCAGAACTCATGCTGTTGACCAGGCTGGCCATGAACTCAGATCCACTTACCTGTTATCCATGAACAACTTTAGTTAAAGATACTAAGTTGGACCGGGTATGACAAAACTCTTCAAAGAGGACACTCTAAAACAGTGCAGAGAAATGAATGGGGAATATAAAAAATGGTGGTAGTAATTACGTAGGAAGCTGGGAACACATGGAGGGACAGGAACCAGGACAAAGATAGTAAAAACACAAGACAAAATCAAATTACTTCAAGATGCCATGATTGAGACCACCTTTACATTTCTCCTGTTAATTAAGGGTTAGAATTTATGTGTACAATGTTGTTTTCCCTTCCTGAGGCTACTGACAGAAGTCACTTAACCACTAGATGGCAGCAAAGGAAGCAACTTCCATGGAGCTAGGCAGCTGTCCTGGGTAGTGACAATTAACCTATCAAAGGAAACACCACCTGAATCCCCCACAAAGGGCAGGGGTGGGCCAGGGGTGGAGCATCTTTCTGCCTGCTTTACAAACTACCTATTATCCTTGGTGATGTTAAGGGTTGACTCTGGTTCAACCCTTAACATCACCAAGGATAATAAAAAGGATTCCATAACTCTTGGAAAATAGCAAATTTTACTTTTCCCTCAAACAATTCAACCCTTGCTTCAAACAATAACCTATTTAACATGAAATACACTGGTGAATCTGGTTCACTGGTGAACATAAACTACAGCCAAGTAACCAGAGTAACCCTAGCATTATGTGCCAAGCACAGTGAGATGTCACCACATTCATGCCACACACCAGGAAAACCGAGAGAAAAAAAGTTATTTTCAGAGTCCACTGACAAATTTTATAAAATTCTTCCAATCTAAGGATTTAACTGTTCATTCTACTAAACTCTCAAATTTGGGTGGACTTTTCAAAAAAAAAAAAAAAAAAACACAAAGAGACAATAGGTCTTCTTTTGGGGTAACCCATCCTTTGGAAACGTCATCCATTCTGGCTCTATTACCTCTCATTATCAGAAAAATTACTCATATATAAATATTTTTTAAAATTCTGGAGTGGAGGCATGATAGTACATGCCTATAATTCCAGCACTCAAGAATATCTAAGTCAAGGCCAGCCTGGGATACCCAACAAATCTGAGGTCAGTGTGGCATACATAGCAAATTCAATGCCAACCTAGTATACACAGCCAAGACTTTGTCTCAAAAATCAAACACACACACAACACACACACACACACACACACACAGAACATGGGGTTCATAGAATTCTTAGTTATGAATGCCTCCATTTTAGTAATCTGAAGAGAATGGCAGCCAAACCGTGAAGCACCAAAGCATGAGCCAGATCTGAGTAGAGCAGTAAGAAACGTCACTTGATGGTGTTCGCCAAGGACTAGAGAGACTTGATAAAGTTAAACACGTCATCCTATCAACAATTCAAACTGTTTTACTTGGACAGTAACAATGCTAACTGTATCTTATTAATAATAGAAGTAATTAATTTTATTGCTTATTATATGCTAGGAATTTTTCCTAAAAGCCTTACACATACTATTTCACTCTTAATGGTCTCTCTGAGGTAGGAACTATATTACTGCCTACTTTTTCAGATGAGAAACCTAAGGTGCAGAGGTTAAGTAAACCAGTCCTTCCCCAGAGCCTGTGCCTTTAACCCTTTCATGTACTCTCACCTAGTTACACTATTTACGTTAGTTCTTAATCACTCTGTGCACCAAAGTGAAGTTCTCAAGAATGCCATTTGCAGCAATAAAAAGCAGAGCTATGGCAATAACTGAATACTAACCACTCTCATTTTAACTTTCTCTTCTAATAATGGTTACAGGCAGAGTCAATGATAATAGAAGGCTGATCAAAGGAACACAGGGAGCAAGCTATAAAAGCTAACTTGTTTAGCAATAGCAAAAAGAATGAGCAGTACAGATGCTAAGCACACTGATTTTACAGTCGTTTGTCCCACCTACCCCAGAAACATGTCTGATTGTAATGCAGAACAAGGGCAAATGGTGCTACTAAAGAGAGTTCAATGAGGAGGGAAAGGTTGGAAAATGTGATCTAATGTTACAATTCTCTGGAATTCAATTTCTTAGCAATGTCTTAGATGTTACTCATAATTTAAAATGATTTTGGCCTTTCAGTTCAAATAAATTAGTGGAATAATTTCAAAGAATTTCATTAAAAATACTTACACATAGCAAAAGTTTTGGGTCGGCATGAATCAGTTTCACCATGGACAAAAGAAGACACTTGTAGCTCCTTGTCTCTAGGTCTGTAGGCTTCTCTTTAAATTTAAGGCTTGTTACCTTTTCTTTAAAGGTGAGACTCTAATAACAAAACAAAAACATGGCATCACCTTAGAAGCAATCAGACATCAGATTCAGAATAATAGCTGTACTTTATAAAAGAAATTACTTAAAATGCTTTCAAAACAAACATTTCATACCACCAAATGTATGATACTGGTAGAAACAGAAGCTAATAAGCATACATTTAACACTGCATTTTTAAAAACTGTTTTTATAACATTAACATTA
Organism: Apodemus agrarius; assembly: GCA_964023405.1. Taxonomy (NCBI): domain Eukaryota; kingdom Metazoa; phylum Chordata; class Mammalia; order Rodentia; family Muridae; genus Apodemus; species Apodemus agrarius. The sequence goes on along the minus strand of OZ030015.1, from coordinate 65,438,564 downwards.
TTCTTATATCATTATTCTTAACAATCTAGTAATATTTAATAATAATCTGAAACACTAGAGGCATAATATCAAGTTGACTCCTGGGTTCAAAAATGGTTCTCAAATAAGAAAATATTAAGAGGAAAAATAATGTATCTATATCATACACAATATACATACTGGAGAACTCAAATTAGCAAATACTTATGCCACATGCACATATATAAATACACTATAGACTGCAACCTTGTCAACTGTAAGAAGCATCACTTGACTGGACTAAAAGAAATGAAAACCTACTGTGATACTAGATACCACACAAAGGAAAATATACATCTCTTTTCAGATAGAAGTGAAAGTACATTCTTTAGAACTGATGAAACATTCCCTGTAGGCAACCTTTGTATTCATGGCTTTAGTTATGAACTTGCTTTTTAATTTTGACAGAATTTCCTCTTTAAGTTACTAGGATGCATGCATTTGTCTTTTTGCATAAGAATATTCATAAAATAGAACTCTGGTGGAAATGTAGTTCAATTACAGAGATATAGTCGATTAACATAATTCTGGATGTTAGTCAATTAAAAAAAATCTAACAATTGCATTCATCTGGATTCACTGTTGTCTCCAGTCTTATAAAATATTTCCTTTAACACACACACACACACATACACACACACACACACACACACACACACACACACACAAAATCTACTTTTGACCTGGATGCCTACAGTGCGTACATATAAAGATATAGGGATGGCAAACTAGGATGCCTTTATTTAACCATAACAAATGTCTCCGTAGACAAGCTATTTTCTTTTACAGTTAACAGCTGAAGATGAATACATTACACAACATACACAGTTCTCAATTTTTAAGCATTCAAGAAAAATGAAATATCCGCCGGGCAGTGGTGATGCATGCCTTTAATCCCAGCACTTGGGAGGCAGAGGCAAGCGGATTTCTGAGTTCGAGGCCAGCCTGGTCTACTGAGTGAGTTCTAGGACAGCCAGGGCTACACTGAGAAACTCTGTCTTGAAAAACAAAACAAAACAAAACAAAACAAGTGAAATATACAAACTCTCCAACACTAAAGGATATGTTTATCAGATGTATTTAATAAGTTCTGTGGAATGTTTGCTCTATAGATAAGTGTGATTGCATGTGCATGCATGTGTATGTTTCAAAGTCTAATAGGTACCGGCGGTGGTGGCGCACGCCTTTAATCCCGGCATTTGGGAGGCAGAGGCAGGCAGATTTCTGAGTTCAAGGCCAGCCTGGTCTACAGAGTGAGTTCCTGGACAGCCAGAGCTAAACAGAAAAACCCTGTCTCGAAAACAAACAAACAAACAAACAAACAAAAACAAAGTCTAATAGGTGACGCCTTTACTGAACAAATTCACTATGATGTAACGGAGAGTGTCGTGGCACAGCACAAGAAGAACACAGTCAGAGGACAACCAGCAGTACAAAAGTTATCTCTGATTTAGTAATCGTTTTTAAAGTAATTTTTGGTTTAATGTTAGGTACTAACATGTACATTTTGTTCTATAGTATAACTGACTAGTAGGGAATGTAAGATTTGAGAAATTCCAAATACCTCTTTTAATTAATTTATTTTTTAATTGGGTATATTTTTTATTTACATTTAAATTTTGTCCCCTTTCCTGGTTCCCCCCACCCCGAAAATCCCATAGGCCATCTATCTCCCTTTCCCCACTTAACCCTTCCCCACTTCCCTGTCCTGGAATTCCTTTAAACTACATCAAGTCTTTCCAGGACCAAGGGCCTCTCCTCCCTTTGGTGTCTAACAAGACCGTCCTCTGTGCCAATGTGTCTAGAGCCATGGGTAACTCCATGTGTACTCTTTGGTTGATGGTTTTGTCCCTGGGAGCTCTGGGAGTACTGGGTGACTCATACTGTTGTTCCTTCTGTGGCGCTGCAAACCCCTTCAGCTCCTTGGGTCCTTTCTCTAGCTTCCCCATTGGGAACCCTGTGCTCACTTCAATGGGTGGCTGAGAGTATCCCCTCTGTATTTGTCATGCACTAGGAGAGCCTCCCAGGTGATAGCTATATCCGGCTCCAGTCAGGCAGCACTTGTGGGTATCCACAATAGTGTCTGGGTTTTGTAACGGTATATAGGATGTATCCCTGGGTAGGGTAGCCTCTGGATGGTCTTTCCCTCAGACTCTGATCAACCTTTTGTCTTTGTATCTCCTTTTGTGGGTATTTTTTTCCCCTTTCTACAAAGACCCAAAGATGTATACTTTGTTCTTCCAACTTCTTGGGCATCATTTGATATGTGAATTGTGTCTTGGGTATTCCAAGCTTCTCTAGGTTAAAATCCACTTATCAGTGAGTGCACACCATGAGTATTCTTTTGTGACTGGGTTACCTCACTCAGGATGATATTCTTCAGTTCCATCCATTTGTCTAAGAATTTCATGAATTCATTGTTTTTAATGGCTGAATAGTACTCCATTGTGTATATATACCACATTTTCTGTATCCATTCCTCCGCTGAGGGACATCTGTGTTCTTTCCAGCTTCTGGCTATTATAAATAGGGCTACTATGAACATAGTGGAGCATGCATCCTTATTACATGCTGGAGAATCCTCTGGGCATATGACCAAGAGTGGTATAGCAGAGTCCTCTGGTAGTATTATGCCCTGTTTTCTGAGGAACCACCAAACTGATTTCCAGAGTGGTTGTACCAGCTTGCAATCCCACCAGCAGTGGAGGAGTGTTCCTTTTCCCCACATCCTCTCCAGTACCTGTTGTCTCCTGAGTTTTTTATCTTAGCCATTCTGACTAGTGTGAGGTGTTATCTCTTGGGTTGTTTTGATTTGCATTTCCCTGATGACTAAGGATGTTGAACATTTATTTAGGTACTTCTAAACCATTAGATATTCCTCAGGTGAAAAACCTTTGTTTAGCTCTGTACCCATTTTTTAATAGGGTTATTTGGTTCTCTGGAGTCTAACTTCTTGAGTTCTTTGTATATACTGGATATTAGCCCTCTGTCTGATGTAGGGTTGGTAAAGATCTTTTCCCAATTTGTTGGGTGCTTTTTTGTCTTGTTGACAGTATCCTTTGCCTTACAGAAATTTTGTAATTTTATGAGGTCCCATTTTTCAATTCTTGTTCTTAGGGCTTAGGCTATTGGTGTTCTGTTCAGGAAACTTTCCCCTGTGCCCAGGTGTTCAAGGCTCTTCCCCAGTTTATTTTCTATTAGTTTCAGTGTGTTTGGTTTTATGTGGAGGTCCTTGATCCACTTGAACTTGAACCTAGAACAAGGGGATAAGAATGTATCAATTTGCATTCTTCTGCATGCTAGCTGCCAGTTGAGCCAGCACCATTTGTTGAAAAGGCTATCTTTTTTCCACTGGATGGATTTAGCTCCTTTGTTAAAGATCAAGTGAACATAGGTGTGTGGGTTCATTTCTAGGTCTTCAATTCTATTCCATTGATCTACCTGCCTATCACTGTACTAATACCATGCAGTTTTTAACACTATTGCTCTGTAGTTCTGCTTGAGGTCTGGGCTACTGATTCCCCCAGAAGTTCTTTTACTGTTGAGAATAGTTTTTGCTATCCTGGGTTTTTTGTTATTCCAGATGAATTTGAGAATTGCTCTATCTAACTCTATGAATAACTGAGTTGGGATTTTGATGGGGATTACATTGAATTTGGATATTGCTTTTGGCAAGATGGCCATTTTTACTATATTAATCCTGCCAATCCACGAGCCTGGGAGATCTTTCCATTTTCTGAGGTCTTCTTCAATTTCTTTCTTCAGGGACTTGAAGTTATTGTCATATAGGTCTTTCACTTGTTTGGTTAGAGTCACCCCAAGATATTTTATATTGTTTGTGACTATTTTGAAGGGAGCCGTTTCCCCAATTTCTTTCTCAGCCTGTTTATCCTTTGAGTATAGGAAGCCTACTGATTTGCTTGAGTCGATTTTGTATCCAGACACTTTGCTGAAGTTGTTTATCAGCTATAGGAGTTCTCTAGTGGAATTTTTTGGGTCACTTATGTATGCTAGCATATCATCTGCAAATAGTGATACCCTGACTTCTTCCTTTCCTATTTGTACCCCCTTTGACCTTTTGTTGTCTAACTGCTCTAGCTAGAACTTCAAGTACTATATTGAATAGATATGGAAAGAGAGGGCAGCCTTGTCTCGTCTCTGATTTCAGTGGGATTGCTTCAAGTTTCTCTCTGTTTAGTTCGATGTTGGCTACTGGTTTGCTGTATGTTGCTTTTACTATGTTTAAGTATGGGCCTTGAATTCCCAATCTTTTCCAGAACTTTTAGCATGAAAGGATGCTGACTTTTGTCAAATTCTTTTTCAGCATCTAATGAAATGACCATGTGCTTTTTTTCTTTGAGTTTGTGTAGTGGATTACATTGATGGATTTCTTTTTTTTTTTTTTTTTTTTTTTTTTGAGATGGGGTTTCTCTGTGTAGTCCCTGGCTGTCCCGGAACTCACTCTGTAGACCAGGCTGGCCTTGAACTCAGAAATCTGCCTGCCTCTGCCTCTCAAGCGCTGGGATTAAAGGTGTGCACCACCACACCCGGCGATGGATTTCTGTATATTGAACCATCCCTGCATCCCTGGGATGAAGCCTACTTGATCGTGATAAATGATGGTTTTGATGTATTCTTGGATTCGGTTGGCAAGAGTTTTATTGAGTATTTTTGCATTGGAATTCATAAGGGAAATTGGTCTGAAGTTCTCTTTCTTTGTTAGATCTTTGTGTGGTTTTGGTATCAGAGTAATTGTGGCTTCATAGAATGAGTTGAGTAGTGTTCCTTCTGTTTCTATTTTGTGGAATAGTTTGAAGAGTATTGGTGTTAGCTCTTCTTTGAAGGTCTGCACTAAAACCGACTGGTTCTGTGCTTTTTTTTGGTTGGAAGACTTTCAATGACCACTTCCATTTCTTTGGGGGTTATGGGACTATTTCAATGGTCTATTTGATTCTGATTTAATTTAGGTATTTGGTATCTGTCTAGGAAATTGTCCATTTCTTCCAGATTTTCCAGTTGTGTTGAGTAAAAGCTTTTGTAGTAGGATCTGATGATTTTTTTAAATTTCCTCAGTTTCTGTTATTTCTCCCTCTCCATTTCTAATTTTGTTAATTTGGATACTCTCTGTGCCCTCTGGTTAGTCTGGCTAAGGGTTTATCAATTTTGTTGATTCTTTGTATGGTTCTTTTTGTTTCTGCTTGGTTGATTTCAGCCCTGAGTTTAATGATTTCCTGCCTTCTACTCCTCTTGGGTGAATTCGCTTCTTTCTGTTCCAGTGCTTTCAGGTGTGCCATTAAACTGCTAGTGTATGCTCTCTCCAGTTTCTTTTTGGAGGCACTCAGGGCTATGAGTTTTCCTCTTAGCACTGCTTTCATTGTGTCCCATAAGTTTGGGTATGTCATGTTTTCATTTTCATAAAATTCTAGAAAGTCTTTGATTTCTTTCCTTAATTCTCCCTTGACCAAGGTATCATTGAGTAGCGCATTGTTCAGCTTCCATGTGTATGTGGGCTTTCTGTTGTTTTTGTTGCTATTGAAGACCACCCTTACTCCATGGTGATCTGATAGGAGACATAGGATTATTTCAATCTTCTTTTTTTTTTTTTTTTTTTTTGGTTTTTCGAGGCAGGGTTTCTCTGTATAGTCCTGGAACTCACTCTGTAGACCAGGCCTCGAACTCAGAAATCCACCTGCCTCTGCCTTCCGAGTGCTAGGATTACAGGCGTGCACCACCACTGCCCGGCTATTTCAATCTTCTTATATCTGTTGAGGTCTGTTTTGTGGCCAATAACTTTGGCAAAGGTACCTTTGATTTAGGATGAAAGGTTTTATATATATATCTGTTATATATCCGTTAAATTCATTTGGTCCAAAACTTCAATTAGTTTCACTGTGTCTCTGTTTAGCTTGTGCTTCTTTGATCTCCCATTGAGGAGAGTGGAGTGTTGAAGTCACCCACAATTAGTGTGTGTGAGGCACAATGTGTGCTTTGAGCTTTAGTAAAGTTTCTTTTATGAATGAGGGTGCCTTTGCATTTGGAGCACAGATATTCAGAATTGAGAATTCTTCTTGGTGGATTTTTCCTTTGATGAGTATGAAGTGTCCTTCCACATCTTTTTTTGATGACTTTAGGTTGAAAGTCATTTTTTCTGATATTAGAATGGCTACTCCAGCTTGTTTCCTGGAACCATTTGCTTGAAAAAATTGTTTTCCAGCCATTTACTCTGAGGTAGTGTTTGTCTTTGACACTGAAGTGCACTTCCTATATGCAGCAAAATGCTGGGTCCTGTTTACGTATCCAGTCTGTTGTTAGTCTATGTTTTTTTTATTGGGGAATTGAGTTCATTGATGTTAAGAGATATTAAGGAATAGTGATTATTGTTTCCTGTCATTTTCTATGCTATTTTTTATGTTTGAATGGTTATCTTCTTTTGGGTTTGTTGAAAGAAGGTTACTATCTTGCTTTTTTCTAGGGTGTAGTTGCCCTCCTTGTATTGGCATTTTCCATCTATTATCCTGTGTGGGGCTGGATTTGTGGAAAGATATTATGTAAATTTGGTTTCATCATAGAATATCTTGGTTTCTCCATCTATGGTGATTGAGAGTTTTGCTGGATATAGTAATCTGGGCTGGCATTTGTGTTCTCTTAGAGTCTGTATGAGATTTGCCCAGGATCTTCTAGCTTTCATGGTCTCTGGTGAGAAGTCTGGTATAATTCTGATGTCTTCCTTTATATGTTACTTGGCCTTTTTCTCTTACTGCTTTAAATATTGTTTCTTTGTTTAGTAATTTGATGTTTTGATTATTATGTGACAGATATATTTCTGCTCTGGTCCAGTCTGTTTGGCTTCTTGATGTTCATGGGCATCTCTCTTTTTAGGTTAGGGAAGTTTTCTTCTATAATTTTGTTGATATTTACTGGCTCTTTAAGTTGTAAATCTTCACTTTCTTCTATATCTATAATCCTTAGGTTTGGCCTTCTCATTGTGTCCTGGATTTCCTGAATATTTTGGGTTACAAGCTTTTTGCATTTTACATCTTCTTTGACTGTTGAGTCAGTGCTTTCTATGGTATCTTCAGCACCCGAGATTTTTTCTTCTATCTCTTGTATTCTGTTGTTGGTGTTTGCATCTATGACTCCTGATTTCTTTCCAAGGTTTTCTATCTCTAAATTTGTCTCCCTTTGTGATTTCTTAGTTGTTTCTACTTCCGTTTTTAGATCCTGGATGGTCTTGCTCAGTTCCTTCACTTGTTTGTTTGCATTTTCCTGTAATTCTTTAAGGGATTTTTGTGTTTTCTCTTTCAGAACTTCTGCCTGTTGACCCATGTTCTCCTGTATTTCTTTAAGGGAGTTATTTATATCCTTGAAGTCCTCTAACAGCATTATGACATGTGATTTTAAGTCCAGGTCTTGCTTTTCTGGTGTGTTGGGATATCCAGAACTTGCTGTTGTTGGAGGACTTGTTTCAGATGGAGCCATGTTGCACTGGTTTCTGTTGGTGATGTTCTTGCGTTTGCCTTCTGGTTACCTCTGGTGTTAGTTGGTGTTGCTGTCTCTGACTGTGGCTTCTCTGTGCTCCTGGGAGACCAGTTCTCTTGTATACAGTATATACTGGTATATAAACAATTCTTCGAGACCTGCTCTCTTGTAATTGTATTTGGGTATGGAGCTCTGTGGCCCGGATCAACTCTGGGTACAGGTGATAATCGGAAGGCTCCTGTCCCAGGCTGTTCCTAGGCTCTTGTGTCCTCAGGGTTTCCGGCTGTTTCCTCTGAGCAGTAGAGGTGGTCCTCCTATAACGCCGAGCCTCTCTGCACTCCTGAGTGGTTAGCATGCATCACTTGGATATGGTACACAGTGGCAGAGGGTGGTCCCAAGCTGGAAAAGGAAACCGGACGGTTTCTGCCAGAGGGTTCAGGATAGGATCCTCTGAGCTGCAGGGCAGGTCTCACCTGTGCTGACTGACTGTTCTGCTCTGCTGGGTGGATAGATAGCTTCCTGCTCTATTAGGCGATCATGCGATGTGGCAGAGGATGCCCCCAGGCTCTGAATGCAGAACTTCCTCTAACCACAGGGCTCCCGGCAAGTCAGATACTCCCTGGTGGGATAGGTGCCCAGATGACTGTGGGACTGCCCAGCTCCTATGTGCAGGTGGAGCCCTGGAGGGCTGTGTCCCAAGCAATCTTTCACTCTGGTATTCCCTGCGTACCTGGCTGACCTGTCTGCAAAGATCCCTCTTTTAATTTAATGGGTTATATATATAAAGTCAGGAACAATTTGCTGCTTAACAAATTGCTTCTTAAGTAGAAATGTAATTAAAAAAAAAAAAAAGACTTCATTGACTAACTTATCTTCTGTACTGCAAAAATTAGTAGGATCTAAAATGATACACGTAGCCGGGCGAGGTGGCACACACCTGTAATCCCAGCACTTGGGAGGCAGAGGCAGGCGGATTTCTGAGTTCCAGGCCAGCCTGGTCTACAGAGTGAGTTCCAGAACAGCTAGGACTACACAGAGAAACCCTGTCTCGGAAAAAAACAAACTAACTAACTAACTAAAATGACACATGTGCTCTGGTTAAAGACAGTCAGCTATGCCAGCTAAGAAATTCCTAAGCCAAAGGTTCAGGGAGTTATTAGGAACCAAAACCATCTACCAACTTGAGACTTTGGGGCTGACTTTTCAGGCATGGTAAGAAACATTTATGCCAAGATATCATCTAAGACAGAAATTTAAAACTTCAGATTTTAACTTTATTAAAACATTATTTCTAGTTTTTTGTTTTGTTTTGTTGGGGTTTTTTGTTTTGTTTTGTTTTTTTGTTTTGTTTTTTTGGTTTTTTTGGTTTTTCGAGACAGGGTTTCTCTATGTAGCCCTGGCTGTCCTACTCACTCTGTAGACCAGGCTGGCCTCAAACTCAGAAATCCACCTGCCTCTGCCTCCTGAGTACTGGTATTAAAGGCGTGCGCCACCACCGCCCAGCTGTTTCTAGTTTTAAAATATAAATTATTACTCCCAGGTAAATATTTCAAAAAGTTAAAATTACTAAAGTGCCAAAAAGAAAAGAAAAAGAAAGAAATGTGGGTATAATAGTCATATGAAAACAGCTAGTTTCAATGATCAAAAGCAGCTTTAGAACAAAACCTATAAATGGTACCAGACAAACATTATGAAGGCCCATCTTTAAAAGGCTATATTAATCTAAAAATTTTATTAAGATGATTTTGTGAAAGAGAAATAACCAAATAGACAAATTTTTAGTTCAATCAAATAAGAAATTCATCCACAAAATCACTCAACAAATATACACAGCACACCAGCATGCCCACAAAGCCAGACGCTGGCCCGGGAGCTTGTGAGTCTATGCTTAAACAGTGAAAGTGGCATCATCCATCAAGCTACTTGCTACTGAAGGAGGGCAACTAAGGAACTGAGCAGACACTAGGCAGGTGTTAAAACAACTTCAAACCTAACTCTGCTAGACCATGTGGCATTCTAATTCCTTTAACCAGATATGGCCTTAATTTGCTTAGTTATCCAAACAAATCAAACAAAAAACATTCAAAAAATTAAAACAATAAAGTCCAATCCAACACAAGCTATATATAACAACAACTCTTAGGAAACTGGGTTTTAATTTCACTTAAAACATCTTCAAGGGTACTTTGTAAAAGAGTTAGAAAGAGGAACTGGGATGGCTTCAATGACAACATATTTTTATCTTACTAACTAGTAACTAGTTTTTTAGGCTTTAAAAAACATTTTTTTTTGCATGTGTGAGGTTTGCCTGTTTGCATGTATGTTATGTATGTATGTATGCATGCATGTATGCGCACCACATAAATATTGGTGCTGGCAAAGGTCAGAAGAGGGCATCATCTTCCCCTGGAACTAAAGATTAGGATTTTCATGAGCTACCTGTGGGAGCTAGGGCCAAACTCAGATCTTCTCTAAGAGCAACAAGTACTCCTAACGGCTGAGCCATCTGTCTCTCCAGTCCTCAATAACTACTACTTTCTACCAAGTAACTTATCTCCAAGATATCAAACAGTTGTCAAGCTTTGAAATGTAGCTGCTTGTATTCAAATGCTCATTGGGGTCCTCCAAACAGTTTGCAGGAAAGGGTCTTCATGCAGCTTCTGGGAACCTGGCACCAGTTAATTCTGATTGGAAAATAACGATGCCAGCAGCCAATAGTTGGGGAGAAGAAAAAGACAAGGTTTTAGGCTTGGGACCACAAGGAAGAGGAAGAGGGAGATCCACCATGCTTTAGGAGAGTACGAAAAGAGGAGAGACACAGAGGCCACCATGAAGTAGAGAAGCAAGGAGAGCACTCTGTGCTCTGGGCCAAGAAAATGTGGCCCAGAGGGCTGACTAATTGGACTAATGCGGCCAAGATGGAACATAGAAATTAGTGAGGTGCTGGGCATGGTGGTGCATACCTTTAATCCCAGCACTTGGGAGGCAGAGGCAGGCGGATTTCTGAGTTCCAGGCCAGCCTGGTCTACAGAGTGAGTTCCAGGACAGCCAGGGCTACACAGAGAAACCCTGTCTCGAAAAACCAAAAAAAAAAAATAAATAAATAAAAAAAAGGAAAGAAATATTTATGTTACCACTAACATATAAGACTGTAACAATGTTTTTTTTCATTAAAGATATTGTATACATACCATCACAAAAAAAAAAACTACAGTAAGCTTGCATATTAACTTTTATTTAATAAAATATTAGGCATTTATGGGAAACCTGGGCTTGATCTCTAGCACTGAAAAAACAAATCAATGACATGCCATTTAAGCCATTATTTTTAGCACAAAAATCAATATTTTAGGATAAAAATAGGATCATAGGATGGCACCTTGTATAAAAAAGTTCCTTTTTTTTTTTTTTTTTTTTTCTTTTTTGGTTTTTCGAGACAAGGTTTCCTCTGTGTAGCCCTGGCTGTCCTGGAACTCACTCTGTAGCCCAGGCTGGCCTCGAACTCAGAAATCCACCTGCCTCTGCCTCCAAAGTGCTGGGATTAAAGGCATGCGCCACCACTGCCGCCCAGCTAACCTTATTTTTAATTGAGGATTATATTTTTAATATCCTTAGAAACTGCTACTGACAACTGGGCAGGAGTGAACCTAACTATATAAAGCAAAATATTTTGTATATTTTATATACTGTCCTTAGGATCTTTGAAAGATAAGCCATGCTGGAGAGAAACCTGCTTAAATATACAGGTAAGATGGATAGTTTATTAGATAAAACCAACAGGTGAAGACACGCTACATTTTCTTTTGAAATGACATGATGTGACTATAATGGTAACTATACTCAGAAAAGTCAAAGAAATGAAGGACTTTTCTGAGGTAGTCACAATGGGTCACATACTTACAGCCTAAGAAGCCCACTGCCATGCAAAAGAGTAGCTGTTTGGCGCTGACCGTGTAAGCAGCCACAACCAGTAAGAACAGAAAATAAGCAGAAGACAAAGCCCCACCAGTCAACGTCACGAGTCACTGTGCAAATGTTCTTCCTACATACAAGTAAAGAAATCCTGGACACAGTCCTATCACTAGCTATGGAAACTCACTCTTTAAGAATTTATATTCTATATTAACCAATCTCTTGGAACAAGTAAGCCTTGTTTCAATAAATATCAATGTCTAAATCCTATCAATTTTTGCTCAAATTTTGCTAAATGATAATATTTACTCAAATACAAGTCCTTTAAGTAACAGCTGTTTTACTATATTTCTCATTTTCTGTATACCATTCTGCATGAGGACACTCGCCCTAACCCAGGGTCTGAAAGTTAAGAAACAAATCAAAACAGCTGAGTAAGAAAAAGTTAAACGGAAAATGAAAGAAAGGCAACATTCATTCGGACGTTAACATTTTCTGGAAAACTTTAAAGAAAATCAAATTCAACTAACAGAAGTAGTGAAAAACAAATACTGTTTACTGGGCAGCAATGGCGCTGCAATACAGCATTCCTAGTACAGGAAGGACCCAGTCAGCCCATTAGACTCGGTCAGCAGCAATGAGAAGACACTAGAAATGCAGTACACAGGTGGAATTCAAAACTTATGGTTTCTTACTGGTGTCATTCGTATTGCTGGGTGCGCTCCACAGCCTTGCACTGCTTTATGAAGTGTTTCACCAAACATATTTCGAAGTTCAACTGAGTGACAATATACAGCATCAATCTTAGGCCACCAATCCAATGCAGACTAAAGAAAAAACAAGAGAACACAGAGTACAAAAATCACATGGGCTGTACGTTCTTTTACCACTGTATACATTTTTTAACCCCTTTTATACTTTTCAGAGAGACTTTCTAAGACCATGCAAACATACAGTATGATTTTCAAAGTCTTCAAATGATGTCTTTAAGTTAAACACTAAGCAGACACATGGGGTGTTAGAATATAATGCTGAGCATGTGCACATGAGGCTGTCCTTTCTCAACAATGCCATACTAAATTTAAAAACAAACTATTTGCAAAATTCTTGAGCCAATTTTTATCTTTTAAAAAAGTTTCAGAAATGCATGCATACATTATATATTTTTCACCAGGTAAGAATGCTATCATTACAGCTTTCCATGAGATTAGTGGTTCAACACAACGTTGTAAGACTATGTAAAACCATTAGTCAAATGCTTACAAACAACAATAATTAACAACATGAAATTAGTAAATGAAATAAAGCCATTAGTATACCAACAATCCTTTAAGTTGATAAACAGATGGCACAACACATGAAAGACTAAATGGTCACCAAGAACAAAGGCAGTTGATACCAGCTAAGTATCTCTGTTTTTACAATGCTAGAGATTAAAGTCAGGACCCTGGGACTTGTGTGTGTTAAGCAAGTGCTCTACCACTGAGCTACATCCCCAGACTTGGCTACGAGTTTGTAAAATAATTATTTTATGTAGATATTTTCCTATTTCCATTTAGCCGATCTAGCTGATTTATAAAGCCTGTTTTATTTAAGTGTATCCTTAATAAGTGTATCCTTTACTTTAAATTTAATTAATATATTTTAATTTTAAATGCTTGAAAATAATAATTGAGAAAAATCATTAAAGTTTATCATTTTATAGAAAAATAACTGGGTAAACTTTCACTACTTATAGAGATTATACATAAAAACAATGTTTTAAATATAAATTTTCAATTTGTAATACTTTAGCTAAAAATTTAATATAACAACACATTCATATAATACAGGCGACTTAATAGCTTCATCCTACTCATAGTTTACTCTTCATTCAAAATCAAGCTAGTCTTAACATCTAAGTTTCTCACAGCTCACAGTACTTTGAGTTACAAACTCTCTTTACAGAAAACCTAAATACAAAACTAAGGCAGGTACAGTAGTGTGCACCTTTAACCCAGACATAAGGGAAGCTAAGGCATGAGGAACTTCAATGATATCCTGGGCTTCACAGAAAGACTTCATCTCAAAACATAAATAAAGTAGAGGCTAGAGAAGTAGTTCAGCAGTTAAGGGGACCTAATTCAATTCCCAGCACTCATATGGCAGTTCACAACTATTTACAACTCCCATTCCAGGGGATCCAACACCCTCTTCCACCCTCAACAAGCACCAAATTTCCGTTTCTGGTTCACTGACATATAGTAAGCAAAACAACCATACACATTAAAAATTCATTAATTAATTTAAGAAATACCAATGTTAAACTATTATGATTATGCTGTCTCTCGGTTATTTGATTTAGCCAATTCCTACAACCTGGGGTTAACTGTCTCTGTTTCTTTTCATGCTGTTGTAATTAGATACTCTGACAATAGCAACTTCAGGGAGAATGAATTTATTTAGCTCACAGTTCCAGGTTCTAGTGGCAAGGAAGTCAAAGCAACAAGAGCTGGAGAGAGCTGGTCACATCAAACCCATAAGTAGAAACAAAGAGCTTTCTCTACACACTGCCCAGGCAATGGCATCACACAGAGGACAGGAGCCTTCCTACCTCAATTAACATAATTAAGATACTCAGTCCACATGGGGATGAAAAGGCTCATCTTCAGATTTTAAGTTGACAACACTAACCGCCACAGAACACATATCTCAGATTTGAGGCACTGATTTGCCCAATTCAATCAGTGTAACTAGATTTCTATGTTTTGTTAATCACCTTAAAGTAACAAAAGGCTGAATGATTTGAAAAGGAAAAGAGAGAGAGAGAGAGGGGAGAGAGAGAGAGAGAGAGAGAGAGAGAGAGAGAGAGACTGAGTCCTGACTTCTTCCTACACCCTGCATAAAATCTTGGCAAAAATCAATAAACTAAACAGACAAGCATCTTCTTTAATACCTTATACAAATTACTCGGAGTGGAGGTTGCTATTTTCAGTTTTGGTTTATTTTACATCTGTTTGTTTTATGACAAAGGTTCTTGCTGGAATTCACTATGGTTGTCGCAACTGGTCTATGATTCTCCTGCCTCAGCCTCAAAAATGCTAGAGCTACAAGCATAAGCCACCATAACCAGCTTACTATGTAATAATTTTTGATAACTACAAAACTGTACCACAGTAATATGTATGCACTATATATTAACTTTTAGACTTAAGATTTAAAATTTTTTATAATTTTCTATTTTAGTAAGGAATTAATTTATTTCAAAGTAAAAGGATATATTTTTCAAATAAAATAATGACACTAAAAATTAAGACATCCTTGAGTTAATAAAACTTTAGTATTTTGATTAGTTACTGTGTGCATTATGAAACTAGTCAATGAAATAGATATTTCATATATTTAAATAAGTTTATTTAAAATATTAATACTACTATAAGTGAATTATTGACATTGCTCAAGAGGTTATTTAAAAGATTTTCAAGTGCCCTAGAAATACTTCTTTAACCATCTCTTGCCAGAGATTGCCTTCAATATATGAACTATTAAAAAGAAAACTACAATGAACTGCTACAAGAAAAAAAAATCTGCAATGAACTACTGTCTTATCTGTAGCAGGTTGACTTACATGTATATTTTTTAAATTTCCTAGCTGCACATCTAATTTAACCTTTAAAAAGCCTATACAGATGATACAGATGTAACATAGATCTTAAAACTATAGTTTCTCTCTTAGTGGACATCATTTTCAAAAAGTGACAGTATAAATACCATTTTAGAAACTACTAAAAAACTACCACTGAATCAAAATTCAAATAGTGAATAGATTTTAAGAATTTCTAATGGAAACTGGAATGTTTTAGATCTAAACACAGCATTTAGATAGAAATTGTGTATGAGAACAGCTCATAGAAGCAATCTAAAACACCAAACATAATTTCCTATTCCACAAAAAAATTACAACTTTTATCTTTTAGGGGAACATAATTTTTTAAAGTTGTAAACTGGCTTAATAGACATGGAAAAGGAACGCTGAGGCGGTATACTGAACCAAACCACTTCAAAAGAAAATATATACCAACATTTCAGATCTAGACTCCATGAATCTAGGAGAGAATTCATATTACTTGAAAACAAACATTTTCCTACTAAAAATTTCCAGTAAAACTCTATAATACTCAATTGTATAAATCTGCATATTTACTGTTATAGTCTTTAACAATTAAAAGTACGTTAAAGTCAGTATTTGTTAGCCTTAAGTCTGGGCAGTATGGACTCTAATAAAAAACAATTTACCAAGCAATCTCTAAGGATGAGGTATAACTAAAGTATAACCTGAAAGTCACTTTGGAGGCTGGGTATAGTAGCTCAGTGATTTAACCACACCACTCAGGAGGCAGATGGCCTGCTTGGTCTACATAGTCTCGGGCATCTAAAACTACATGGTAAGACCCTGTCTCCAGAAACGAACAAACAAACAGACACATCGGCATTATTTGAGTTGTTTACAAGCTATTCCACTCAACAGATGCTGATGTAGTTAAAGACTAGTCAGCACAGGTGCTTCATATACACAAATGTCCCCAGATGCAGACACACTCTGCCTCCAAACATGCAGCACTCCTTAGAAGGGGTGCACACGCTTTCACCAGGCACTAAAGCATGCAGGAACTAACACTCCAGGCATGCTTGAACCCAGAAAGAAGCAGCTCAGCCACTTACAGCAGTGCCAAGTCCATGCTTGAAAGTGCTCTATGTATTCAATTATAGACAAAAATATTTCACAATTAAAGTAACTGATCACACAATATTCAAAGACTATAAACTTGGATTTATTAATTTTAACCATTTATATAGTTATCGAATTAATAAGTAGAATACTTTCAATATTTTGAATCAAAGGGGGCAACTAGTATTTTTGAATTACATATAAACTTATGGGATAGAAAAATTATCTTTTTTGTTGTTTTTTAAATTTAAAACTAAACTTTGGAATGAGTCAATGTGCTCTGTCAATGAGACAGTGGCCTGAGTCATTACACTGACAAATGTACAGTTTTTTTTTTGTTTTTGTTTTTGTGTTTTTGTTTGTTTTTTTTTGTTTTGTTTTTTTTTTTTTTGGTTTTTTTTTTTTTTTTTTTTTTGGTTTTTCAAGACAGGGTTTTTCTGTGTAGTCCTGGCTGTCCTGGAATTCACTCTGTTGACCAGGCTGGCCTCGAACTCAGAAATCCGCCTGCCTCTGCCTCCCAAGTGCTGGGATTACAGTTGTGTGCCATCATGCCCAGCAAATGTACAGGTTTTTATATAAACATATTTTATCTACACTCAGATTCGTAATACTACCTTTGTTGGAACTAATTGGATTTAGTGTAACTTAGACCTCTACCAGTGATATTCAAATGTTGTTCATAATGCAGGAGATACAGCATGGTTGCCATTTCACGGATGGTAAATGTCCTGCAAGGCCAGGCTGAGACAGAGACCTAGTGTCCTAAAGTGCTACTAGCATTCCACAAAGCAAAATGAGTATGTCACTAAGTAGCTTGATCAGCAGTTATTTTCCCCTGCAAAAATACCTTTAAACAAGAGTAACATTAGGTTTAATTTGATAATTCCAAGGTAAATGAACCCATGGGTGTTATTTTAATTCACAAGTCATAAAATAGAATTTAGTTCTAAGTAAGACAAATGTTCCAAAGTATTAGTCATTAAAGACTTTAAGGGAGGAAAAAAGAAACAAAGTGAACAAGTTACTCATAAATGTACCATATCTGTCAATGTGTAAAAGTAGCACTAAGAAAAATCCAATCAGAGAACATTTGAACCCAACTGTTCATATAAGAAGCAGATTTTCGGCGGGAGGTGGTGGCGCACGCCTTTAATCCCAGCACTTGGGAAGCAGAGGCAGGCGGATTTCTGAGTTCGAGGCCAGCCTGGTCTACAGTGAGTTCCAGGACAGCCAGAGCTACACAGAGAAACACTGTCTCGAAAAACCAAAAAACAAACAAACAAACAACAAAAAAAAAAAGCAGCAGATTTCCAATTCCACAGTTCGTCCACATCGAGTACTGCTTCCCTGCCTGCTTTCCTTAGTACACACACAGCATAAACTTTGCCTCTCATGAATTCAACTATTTTCTCTGCTATGCTTTCGTCTGGTATGTATTTTAAAGCATGTCAGGGTTTTATTCTCACTAAGGGGGATTTAAAGGTAAAATCAAAGTTTCACCATTTTAAATGTGCCATAACTAGGGCACACTATAATTATTATTCCTTTGAGCTCAAGAAGAAGGAAGACCAAAGTGTGGGTGCTTTGGTTTTTCTGAGAAAGGGAACAAAATACTCACAGGAGCAATTATAGAGACAAAGTGTGGAGCAGAGACTGAAGGAAAGGCCACCAGAGACTGCCCTACCTGGCTATAAACAGTCACCAAACCCTGACACGATTATGGATAACAAGAAGTGCTTGCCGAAAGGTTGTCTCCGGAGGGGCCCTGCCAGAGCCTTACAGATACAGAGGCAGATGCTAGCAGCCAACCAATGGACTAAGCGTGGGATCCCCAATGAAGGAGTTGGAGGGAGGACTGGAGGAGCTGAAGAGGTTTGCAGCCCCATGGGAAGAACAATGATGTCAGCCACCCAGACACCCCAGGACTCCCATCAACCAAGGGGTACACATGGTTCCAGCCAAAAGAGTGGCCTTGTTGGGCATCAGTGGGAGGAGAGGTCCTTGGTCCTGTGCAGGCTTGATAGATGCCCCAGCGTGGGGACATCGAGGCGGGGTGGAGGTAGGAGTGGGTAGGGCGGAGGGGCACTGTTTTGGAGGCAGGGGGTGGGAGGATGGGTTGGGGTTTTCTGGGAGGGGGAAACCAGGAAATGGCATAAAATTTGAAATGTAAATAAAGAATATAGTCAATAAAAAATTAAAATAAAAAAGTACTCTTCCTCTGGACTTAAGCAAAAAGACAGTAAGTCAGGATCTGTCAAATGCTTTGTTATGAATGCAGTAAGTTATATTTCAGTGGCATTGTTCTCAACAGATTCTGAAATTTAAATGAAACTTTATAGGTTTACTCCTTCCATCCCTCTTCCTTCTATTAACTCATCCCTCTCAATAAGAGCCTCAGGTAGAGACTGAATACACAACTGAAGCTGGACATCAAATGCTGGTGTAATCATCTTAGGGAAGCTCTCTGTTTTATATAAAGGTCTAAATTCAGAATATCTGATAAAACCAGAATCTCCATTAAGAAGGATAGAACATATAACCCAAAATAAAAAAAGAAACAACGTTTTAGTAATGCAATAACACCTTTCAGACTTACATTGGTGATGATGCGGTGCAGTGAGTTTACCAACACATAGTGAAATGTAGAAGGTGAATTCTGAGCCAGGCAGATCTGAAAAAAAAAAAAAAAAAAAGTTCATTAACACAAAAGAGAAAAAGGGACAGCGAAACGTAAGCTACTTTCAATAAAATGAATTTAAGGTCTTGAAATGAACATCAAGAATTAGAATTAAGAAATATTATTAAGAGGCTAGAAAGCTATCTCAGGGGTTAAGACCACTAGTTTCAGGTCCCAGCACTCACACACAACAGCTCACAACTGTCTGTAACTATAGTTCCAGCAGGCACAATGCCCTCTTCTGGCCTCAGTCAGCCACAAGCACATCCATGGTGCACAGAAATAAATGCAGGTAAAACAGCCAGATACATGAAATAAAAAGAAATCTGTTTTTTAAAAAAAGACATACTAATAAAAGTATACCTATCTATCTTTACAGTTTATTTTATAAGGATAACCACATCAATAAACATGGTTATATGAAACAATTACCTTACCTTAAAGTGTTGGTTGTTGTGAGGGCTTATCCGGAAGCAAGAGACAAGACAGTCAATCATGAGGTCCAAGTCTGCAGGCTGACTGCCTCTAGAGAACGGTTTACTTGGATTAAAAAGCAGGTTCTATAAAAATCCCAATAAAAAACAATGGCCTTTAAATAGTCATGAAGTACTTATTTAACAGGTATATAAACATAATCAGCATTATCCACATTAATTATAATAAACTTTAGTAGCTAGAAAAAGCACAATAGTGGTTACTATAGTCTGTCAATATCATCTAAGACTTACTATACCATATATTATTCCTCTCAAGCCGAATCTACATTAAGACCCAGGCATCTATATATACATTAAGAAAACTCAATGCATACCGGTCTTCCTATCCTGTCTGGACTAATGAGCACAGTAACAACAAAAGCAGGTCCTCTAAATATATCACCACAGTTTAGATTAGCAATTACCTTTAGTAGAACATTTTTACAAGAAGGTTATCTATCCACTTAATTTCCTTAATGTCTATAGAAGGAAAAGAACAGCATATTACCTTAAGATCAACCACCATGGACTGAACTAGTAGGAAAATGACAGAGTTATCTTCCCAGTTGATGTAAGTACTTGCTTTACACAACTTGACACAAGCAATGGCAGCACTTTCAGTCAGCTGTCTGCTTCCTCCGTGGCCAGCAAGTGCTTTTCGCAAACTGTCCAGAAACAGCTTCTACAGAATTTAAATATAGGAAGACAATTCATCTAGTTTGTACTATTACAGCTATATCTAACAAAGTATCAAATTAACTACCTCTAAAACTCCAACTATAAACATAAATGGCTTGTATTTAGCTATTATTTCATATTTAAGGAGTCAGCACTTTAAAAAAACCTACAGAATACTTTCCCTACTTTCTCTGTTGACTTACTACAGGGAAAAGAAACATTCCTTACTATATATTTGAACTATGTAGTAGTTGATTTTATCTTTCCTTCTGATGTTACCTTTGAAGCTTAATCATTAGCCTGTCTTGGTTGTGGTATAAGTCAAATTGTTTCACTCTTTTCTACTACTCTAGAGTATATTTAACCTCCAGCCTTCTAAACAATATGCCCACGGTTATTCTGTTGCTCTAAATTTCATTTCTAGAAATAAAAAAAAAATTAAATGTAGCTTTATCACAAGCCATAAATAAAGCCAGCTGTAAACAAGATGCTCCTTACAAGCTCAGGGCCCTACATAGACCTAGACAAAGATGGGAGCAGCACTAGTATCTTAACAGACTTGACAGCTAATAAAAAGGCAGTCCATGCAGAATTAAAATGATATTGAAGACCTCCCCAATGATGATGACATCCAGTGATGTTGTCCAGTCACCCATGTACTGCTTTTGTAATGTGTCCTGAATGGTTCAGGTCAGGGTCAAGGAGTTATAGAAACCTTATGAAGATCACTAGGAAATCAGACCTGACCAACCAAAGGAGGAAGACAGACTGAGCCAATTAGATGTGCTGATAATCTCTAAGTGTGCCAGGCCCTTGTCCTTGTATGTTTTAATTTTAAAAAGCAGCACCAACACAAGAAATAAAACTCTTACAATTAGCTACCCAGGAGCAATGGTTCAGTGGTTAATTGGACTTGCCACTCTTCCCGTTTCTGGAACCCACACTGAGAGGCTCAGAACTGCTTGGAACCCGAGCTCTAAAGGATCTTACACCTCTGTTGGAACATGAGCACACACAGAGCACACACACCTTTTTTATTTAAAAATAATTGAAAAAGCAAAACAGTCTATCTTGTTGAAAGATTCATTTTAGTTTATGTTTGTGTGTCTGCTTGCTTTATGTGTACCATGAGCCTGGAACCTGAGTCATAGGCAGCTGTAAATGACCCAATAAGGGAGCTGGAACAGACACCTAGGTACTCTGCGAGTGATCTGAAACCCTGAGCCATCTTTCCAACAACTAAAAAAGTCAATTTCTGTTATTTCAATCATTCTTTGTATCTTATGTCTTCCCCTGGTTTTTCAACTAAATGAAAATCTCAGACCTCTACCTCATCTCCACATAGATCTTCAAATCTATTTATCATTTCAAAAGCTAAGCTTTCCCAAAACCAGAAGAATACATGTTCTTAAGTGCACATAGCGCATTTTCCAAAATGAACCACATGTGAGGTCACTAAGCACATCTTAATAAGTTGAAAGAGGTTAAAATTAAACAGCATGTCATTTCTGGTAAAGGGGACTGAAACCAGAGCATATGGAAAACTAGAAAATTCACAAATATGTAAAAACTCAACACAGTCATAAGTAAATAGTAGATAATTAAAAAAAAAAAAAAAAAGACCTTATCAGGAAAAGACCATGAGGAACACCTCCAGTTGAGCAGTGTAACACATCAGAGCAAAGGCAGTGCAGAAGAAATGCAAACACATGAAAAGTAAGAAAACTCTCCCATCAAGTAACTCACAGAAAGAGGAGAAGAGCAAGCTAAACTCAGAAGAAGCATGTGGGCAGGGATTTTAACTATTAAAGTAGAGATTAATGTAACCAAACACAACAGCTAAGGAGAAAACCAACAAAACCAAAAGTTCACTAAAAAAAAGTCACAAAATTTACAAATTTCTCATAGATTTGGGAGCAGGGTGGGGGTGGGGGGCCTAGAGAAGGGCCAGCTCTACAAACAAAAAGATCTGAATTTGAGTCCCAGAACCATTTAAAAAGCTAAGCATGATCTCAAGTGCCTTGAGGGACAGAGACAATAAAGTTGCTGAGGGCTTGTTCACTGACGAACATCAGTCAGAAAAACTGTTTTAGGTTCAGTGTGAGAACTTGGCTCAAGGAAACAGGGCTGAGAGCGATGACCAGGCCACCATGAATCCGTGCTACCCCATCATACACATACACACACACACACACACACACACACACACACACACACGAGTGCACACACACACACAGCCAGCTGACCTACAGAACAACCAACCAAGAGCTTATGCATGCATGCAGACCGAAATTACCAAAATCAAAACTAAATGTGGCGACATTAAAGATTTCGAAAACCAGGCAGGGCTATAAGATGATTTTAAAATAATTGTAAATCAATAAATAGAATAAGAATAAAATGAACTCAAGTCATCTGGAAGAACAGAGAATGCTCTTAACCAATAAATAACCATCTCACAAATCTCTGCTTTTTTAAACTAATGATAATAAGAAAAATTTAGGATCATCAAGACCTGATGATTTTAACTGATTTTTATCTAATTAGGTTATTTCAGCCCATAGAAAAGATAGAAATTTCCAATTTTTATTATTAATTTTACAGAAATTAAATTGTCAGGACAATTATGTTTTATAACGAAAAAATATAGTCAATACACACTTCCTTAAGCCATTGTGCTGAAGCCCCAGAAAACACGTTGTTAGCTATGCGTTTATTTGCAAACAGCCAGCCAGATCTACTTCACACACATAAAGCTAGCTTATAAACTTATAAATATAGTTTAACGATGAAGACAAGCTTAAATAACAGAATTTATCTGGTTTACTATTACTCAGCATTAAAACCCAGAGTTCAGAGCCTTTTAGTCATGAATATATTATTCATCCTTCTTTCAAATAAAATAACACTTGACTACATCTCTGCCAAGGCCAATCAACTGTTCGACCTAGCATGGATGTAACTAAAATGTCCACCTTGAGTCCACACGCTGCTCCTTCAGGAAAGGGCAGGTACTCCTTGTACGGCCTCACCTTGTTTATGTTGTTCTCATCCACCACATCCTTGGATATGTCCTGGATTATTTCTGGACACAAAATAAGAAGAATGATTTGTAGTGGCCAAACTGCTGCTTTACGTTTGGTGCTTTCTGCAAAACCATCCACCAAGTCAAACAGCTTTTCTGCACACTCTGTGAAAAACACAAACATTAAATGATTGTATTAGATAAGAAAATCCTTGCATTAAATTAAAACCCAGAATTATTAAAACACTCAAATATCAGTTTAAAAGAATGGGTGAGAAGAGCTAATATGACCCATCCTAGAAAAGTTGGTATTTTAAAATAATTTTGTATGTTGTTACAGTCTCAGATTTTACAGGAGGAACGCAAGGCTGACAGCTCCCCAAGGGTCTCTAGACTCTACTATGCGGGCGTCCCCCCAAAAATTGTTATTCAGAAGTAAAAATAGTATTTCCTCCTGAGATATACCTAGATATAAAGCTCTAGAACACACACACACACACACACACACACACACACACACACACGCTGTAAGAGAGCCACCAGTATTCAGTCACAACATGAAAGGCTAGAGTTTCATTTCAAACTTCTTTCTACCCACTTGCTCAGAAGAAAAAGAACTGGAAATAATACAGAAACAGGAAAGAAAACTGCAATTGCTGTTATGGCTGACCAAAAACAGAAAAGCCACTTTTCCACAAAATAAGCTGAAAGGTAGCACGTTTGCCTCTGAGAGTTAAACAAGGTGCCAGGCCCACCCCTCAGCCACACCCAGCCAATCTTTAGCCAGCTTACCAGCCATGTCTGTCTGTGGAATTTGGTATAGCTTTGTAAATTCATCTGGATAATTTTCTACCCAGTTCCAAAAAGCCTATAAGTAACAAAAATATGTGTTTTTTATAGGAAAGCAGTCAATTTTCCGATATATTAAATAGCACAGAACTTAAGTTTCTTCACACAAATATTGTATTGCACTCTTCCCATTAAGGTAGTATGGAACTACCATGCAAGCTTTGACTTTCTTATACTCAAGATACCAAATACAGCCAAGTTCACAATCAAAACCATCATCTGAATACCCAAGAGGTTGAAGCTTACCTTTTCTAAGCTATTTATAACTGCCAACTGGGCGACTTTCTTCAGGGCTTTAAATTTAAATGCTGTTTCTGGAGGGGAAAAAATGCTTTTATTAACTCTCAATTATTTAACAAATAAAATTCAGAACTACTATAAAATAATGTTATAAACTATTTGGTTTCCAGTATTATTAATAAGCAAGTTAATAATAAAAATCAGCATAAACCCCAAATCCATGAGCTACATTGACAGTGACTGAAGTAAATAAAAAGCAAACAGCCAGGCGGTGGTGGTGCACGCCTGTAATCCTAGCACTCTGGGAGGCAGAGGCAGGCAGATGTCTTGAGTTCGAGGCCAGCCTGGTCTACAGAGTGAGTTCCAGTACAGCCAGGGCTATACAGAGAAACCCTGTCTTGAACCCCGCCCCCCCCCCCAAAAAAAGCAAACATGTCTTGAACACCAAGTTTTCCCTTTGCTCTATTTTTAAGTTGATTTACAAAACAAAACAAAAACAAAAACAAAAAATATAAACATGGGGGTTGAGGAAATGGCTTAGTGGTTAAGAGTACTAGACACTCTACCAGAGGGCCTAGGTTAGATACCCATCACCAAAAGGGAGCTCACAACCATCCATTCCAGTTCAGGCAATCAGGCGCCCTCTTCTGTCCTCTGCAGGCACCAGGCACTCACATGCTACAGACACATGCAGCCAAAACACCCTTACATATACAATAAAAATAATAACTCTTATGTTTAAATCTATTAAAAAATAAAAGCTAGTCCTGGTGGCAACACCTTTAATCCTAGCACTTGGGATGCAGAAGCAGGTGGGTCCCTGGGAAAGACCTGGTCTGCAGAGAAAGTTCCAGGACAGCCAGAGCTAGAGAGAGGCCCTGCCCCACAACAACAACAAAACCCTATATAGTCTGGAGAGGTGGTTCAGAGGTCAAGAGCACTGGCTGCTATTCAAAGGACCTGAGTCCAGTTCTCTCTTCACAACCATCTATAACCTCAGCTTCACAGGATCCAGCACCCTCTTCTGCAGACTGAGGGCACTGCATGCATATGCACACATAACAAAACTTAAAAAAAAAAAAAAAAAAAAAAAAGACACTGGTTAAATGTTTTTCAGTTGTATATTTAACTAATTTCTAGCATTTCAATATTTTGAGTAGCACTGATAAATACTTATGTAAAGTTTTACCCACTCTCTTTTTCTTCAAGGTAAGCATCTGTGTCAGCAAGGAACAAATACTTTCTGAGGATTTTGAACTCTATATAGCTGCTTTTCAGAAAAGTTGTCCACTGAGCAACATACTGACAGTCTGCCACATGCTTGTCACCACATGCCACATGCTTGTCCAGTAGGACGGCTTTGATTCTGACAATCTGAACACTTTAGATTACACTTTATCTTTGAATTATTCTAATTTTTAAATTATCATGAAAAGAATTGGGTATCATTATGACATTTCATAAGTATGTGTCATTACATGTTGCTCTCCATCGTTACCCGTGTTACTGGCCTCCTCTCGCTGGCTCCCTTTCTTCCCAATCAGGCAGTCCTCCTTTCTGCTTCCATATTGCATGTATTCCACACCCTCTGTTTCCCCTCACTTAAGATCTTTTCCCTTTCATGATCTATTTGTAGTGCGTGTGCACATGTGTATACACACACACACACACACACACACACACACACACAGGTACCTGAGCATAAACACACCTTTAAATCTAAGTTCCATATAGAAAACAAAGCATGACTTGTTTGACTGAACCAGGCTAATTTAGCTTAACATAATAAATTCCAGTTCCATCCATTTCCTGCAAATGTCATGATGGCATTTTTCTTTTCAGCTGCATAAAATTCCATTATTATATACAGCATTTTAGTTTTTTATTTTGTAGAAATATTTTTTAAATAAAAAAACACAAAGTAGAAGTATGGCCAATCAACACAGAACTGTTACCACATAAAAAGGCACTTTACAAAACTCTGAGTCAAAGAACAAATTTTTTTTAATCCTAGCTACAGTAATTGTTTATACTTTTCCATTTAACTATTTTTTTAAATTCCCAGCTGGAGAGATGGCTCAGTGGTTAAGAGCACTGACTGAGCCGGGCGGTGGTGGCGCATGCCTGTAATCCCAGCACTTGGGAGGCAGAGGCAGGCAGATTTCTGAGTTCGAGGCCAGCCTGGTCTACAAAGTGAGTTCCAGGACAGCCAGAGCTACACAGAGAAACCCTGTCTTGAAAAAAAACAAAAAACAAAAAACAAAAAAAAAACAAACAAAAAAAAAACAAAAAACAAAAAACAAAAAAAAAGAGCACTGACTGCTCTTCCAGAGGTCCTGAGCTCAATTCCCAGAAACCACATGATGGCTCACAACCATTTGTAATGGAATCTGTTGCCCTCTTCTGGTGTGTCTGAAGACAGCAACAGTATATTCATAAGCATTACATACATACACACATACATACATACATACATACATACAAACAAACAAAATTACACATATTCTCACTGTTATCCTCTGCTCCAGTTACAGAACAATGGAAGTAGGCTGGTTAAAATAGCCCTCCTAGGCAATTTTCTGCTGGACATTTTTTGCAATCTAAGATCTGTGGATGTAAAAGATCACACTACTCCAAATTGTGGTAGCCTTAATAGGTGAATCCATCTTCCTCACCACAGACAGTAAGATGCAAGTGATACCAAGTAATAGGCTTCCTTGTGAGACCTTTGAAAGCATTACCTGCCAACTTAATCTTAGCAGTAAGGTACTCCAGAATCACAGCCCCGTACACAGCAGCAGTGGCACCACATGTCCATGGCTCATGATGCATCTCCAAGCCCACAGGAAACTATCTATATAGCCCAGCTCTCTATGAGCAAGAAATTAACTCAGCCTTGACCTCCCACTAGCCTTTCCAGTTCTTCCTCCACTCTACCACACAAATGCCCACTGCTGCAGCCACCACCACTCACTGTACCAAATGTTCTGTATCCATTCTTCTCAGGATGGACATTCAGGCTGGTTCATTTCCTAGCCACTGTGAATTTTGTGGCAGTAAAAATGGATGTACAAGAATTTCTGTTGATATGCAATATAGTAGTATATCTGGGTCATGTGGTCTATTTATCAGTTTTTCTGAGGAACCCTTCAAACTGACTGCCAAAATGGAGTTTCAAATTTACATTCTCAAAAGTAGCTAGAAAGGATTATGCTAGCCACACCCACATCCTCAACACTATTTCGTTTTTTGTTTTCTTCAGGACAGCCATTCCAACTGTGGTCAGAAAGACTCTCAAAGCAGTTTTAATTTGCATTTCCCCCATGTCTAGACATCTCCTGTTAGGGACTCTCTATTCAGTTCATGAGCCTATCTAAAAACTAAATGATTTTAGAGGTTAATTTTAGCAGTTATTTGTATATCCTAGATATCAGTTCCCAGCCAGATGTAAGCCTGGCAATTTTTCTTTTTCTTTCTTTTTTTGCGGGGGGTGGAGGTGGTGTTGGATTTTTGGAACAGGGTTTCTCTGTGTAGCCCTGGCTATCCTGGAACTCACTCTGTAGACCAGGCTGGCCTCAAACTCAGAAATCCACCTGCCTCTGCCTCCCAAGTGCTGGGACTAAAGGCGTGCGTCACCACTGCCCAGCTAGCCTGGCAATTTCTTTTCCCAAGTCTGTAAATGGTCTCTTTAGTAACTGTGCCCTTTGCTAGGCAGAGATTTCTAATCTTATGTAATTCTGTCAAGTCTTGGTATTGTTTCCTGTGCTATAGTCCTTTTCAGAAAAATCTTGCCTACATCTGTCTTCAAATATTTTACCTGTCTTCTTTCATTAGGGTTTTGATATACTGAATGTCATGGTTTGTATATGCTTGGGCCAGGGAGTGGCACTATTCAGAGGTGTGGCTTTGTTGGAATAGGTGTGTCACTGTGAACATGGGCTTTAAGACCCTCATCCTAGCTACCTGAAAAAGAATATTCTGCTAGCAGCCTTCAGGTAAAGATGTAGAACTCTCAGCTCTGCCTGCATCATGCCTGCCTGGATGCTTTCTTGCTCCTGCCTTGATGATAGTAAGTAGACTGAACCTCTGAACCTATAAGCCAGTCCCAATTAAATGTTGTTCTTATAAGAGTGGCCTTGATCACCGTGCCTTTCACAGCAGTAAAACCCTAAGACACTGAATTTATTGTTGCACAATATAAAAGATATGGGCTAAGAAAAAAGAAAGCAATATGTGGCTTCAGCATCTAATATATGGTTCAATTTCTCCCTACCCAGAATCATGAATCCAGGAATCAAGGGGTAGAAATGGAAATGGTTCCACTCACTATCACCCTACAATCCTATAGGAAATTTTTTGACTTCCTCATGGCACAACCTTAACTAGCTTGTGTTCCAGAAGGGGGAGAACAAAACAAAGCAAAAAACAAACAAAACAAAACAAACAAACAAACAAAACAAAACAAAACAAAAAGAATAGCAGTGTTAGTTTAGGAGGGGTAGCCCCTCTAGACTTCCAAAGGCTAACTGAATTGCTCTGAAGGTCGTATCTTCCTCCTCCTGGCCATGCCTGACTGGATGCTGCCATGTTTCTGCCTTGATGACAATGGACTAAACCTCTGAGCCTGTAAGCCAACCCCAATTAAATGTTGTCTCAGAAGTTGGTACCAGGGACTGGGGTATTGCTGTGATAGCCCTGACCATGCTTTTGTTTGGAAGAATGTGGATTTTGGGACTTTGGATTTGGAAAGCCACGGAATGCTTTAAGTGGGGCTTAATGGGTCAGCCTAGTAAAAATATGGAAGATAGTGGTGCTGAGGGTCATTTGAACTATGTAGGCAAGATAGTCCAAGAAGTTTCAGTGGAGAAGAACTTTAATATGTGGCAAGAGACTGGTTTTGTGATGTTTTGGTGAAGAACACGGATGCTTTTTGCCATTGCCTGAAGAGACTGCCTAGGGCTAAGGTACAGAGATTTATATTAATTGCATCTGCAAAGGAAGTCTCGAAAAAGCCCAACAAAGACTTTGTTTTCTGGTTAAGTCTGATGAAGAGAATTTTGAACAAACATAGAAAGCTGAGAAAGGAAAAGTACAAAATATATAGTTTGAGTATTAAAGGGACTCCAGAAAGTGAAATGGAGCTGAATTCCAGGATATTAAATTGAATTAAGGGAGTGGTGAGCTTGGGGCAAGATTCCACCCAGCTAAATTTAGGTCCAGGCTAGGTAGTACAAGCCTTTAATCACGGGAGGCAAAGATAAGCAGATCTCTGAGTTCAAGGCCAGCCTAGAACAGAGCAAATTCTAGGTGAAGAAAAACTTAAATCCAGGCTTGGTGGACCATACCTCTAATCCCAGTGCTTAGGAGGTAGGCATGCAGATCTTTTGAGTTCAAAGTCAGTCTATAGCACAAGATTGAGGACAGCCAACTTAGGCAATGAAGGAAATGGGGAAAAACATGAGTGATAACATAATAAAATTAGGGGGTCAATGTTCCAGCTCCTGCAAGCAGCAGAACTCAGCGGCTTCAGCCATGTATCGCTGGCTTTATATTCAAGAGGATAAGGAGACTACTGGGACAATTGATGCTGGTTTACTGGAGCTAAGAAATTAGTGGTGATTAAGAAAAGACCAGCCGGGCGGTGGTGGCACACGCCTGTAGTCCCAGCACTTGGGAGGCAGAGGCAGGCGGATTTCTGAGTTCGAGGCCAGCCTGGTCTACAGAGTGAGTTCCAGGACAGCCAGGGCTACACAGAGAAACTCTGTCTCGAAAAACCAAAAAAATAAAAATAAAAATAATAAAAAATAGCCGGGCGTTGGTGGCGCACGCCTTTAATCCCAGCACTTGGGAGGCAGAGGCAGGCGGATTTCTGAGTTCGAGGCCAGCCTGGTCTTCAGAGTGAGCTCCAGGACAGCCAGGACTACACAGAGAAACCCTGTCTCGAAAAACCAAAAAAAAATAAAAATAAAAATAAAAAAAATAAATAAAAAATAAAAAATAAAGAAAAGACCAGTATCACTGAGGTGAAATCTGGGAAGTGTTTTCTGAGAGCACAAAGAAGCTGTATTCCAGAGATAGCCAAGGTTGTACCTCATACTGCAGCTGTACTTGGTAACGTGTAAGAATCATCCAGGTGGTACTGGTTTTGAAGGCATCATGAAGAACAGCTGAAGCTTGGTACTGTGAGAGGCCATGGAAGGCCATTGGTGAAAGTGTACCCTCAGTTGTAATTGACAGCCCAGGACTAAAGGGGTCATGCAAAGGAGTTGAGGCTTGGTACCATGAAGAGAGCCTATGAGAGGCTTTGGTGAAGCATAGTTGTAGTGGAAGACCCTAGCATATTGGAGATGCCAGTAGCATGGGACGACCACCAAGAACAGCAGTGGCAGCATAGTGGATCAATCTGAACTTAAGAGTGCTACAGAGGGCAGAACTGGAGAAGTGACACCAGCTCTTTGGAGATACACAGAAGATCATGTGTAGATCTCAGACACTGGAACAAGAAGCTGTGAAGCTGAAATTGACTTGGGATACCCAAGATGTTAAAGATGCCAGAGCCACAGGATGCCTGCCAAGGAAAGCTGTTAACAGGGAGTGGACCAAGTCCAGGAGAAAGAACCTTGTTGAAGTCAACAAAGATGAAAAAGGAGTTAGATATCTGAAGACTACTTTGCCATCAGACATGGAGATGCAGAGTTTGAATGTTGCCCAGCTGGTTTCCTGTCTTGCTTGGGGGATTACAGTTAAGTGATTGGATGAATCTCAAAAGACCTTGAACTTTGGACTTTTAACACTATTGAGACTGCTATAGACTACAGGGACTTTTGAAGTTGGACTAAATATATTTTGCATTATGCTATGTTTAAGTATGGCCTCCATAGACTCATGTTTGAATAAACCTGCCTGGATGCTGCCATGTTTCTGCCTTGATGACAATGGACTGAACCTCTGAGCCTGTAAGCCAGACCCAATTAAATGTTGTCTTTTATAAAACTTGCATTGGTCATGGTGTCTGTTTACAGCAGTAAAACCCTAAGACACTGCTATTACTCCCTACAATCCTATTCATGTATTTACATTTTCTTATTCAATGACCCACCAAGTTTAATCAGGGTCACCTGTGTGACCAGAGGTTCACTACTATTTATCAGAGAATGGTGGGCTCATCGTGTGGTACACAAAAGAAGACATTGTTTGCTCTCCCCCCAACCCAAATCTATTAGTAGTTCATAGTTCAGCAAGGAAGGAGCGAGCAAATGGACCCTTCCCAGATAGATGAAGACTGTTGACAGGGCCAGCCTTGTATAGGGCCATTGCTGACAGCTGCTGCTGCTGTGAGATCATGATGGTCATTGGCTGTGTCATGGCCACAGAACAGCACTTTGCAGCTCTCCTCATTCTCTTCCAGCTCTTCTATCTTCCCACTCCTCGTTCTACACGGCTCCCTGAGCCTTAGAGAGGTAGCCTGAATGCCTTTTTGAGGGCTGAGCGCTTGCCCACCACTTATTCTCAGTATCTTCAGCAGCCAGGCAACTCTACATTTTCCCGTTATTCATCACACTGTTTCTTTAAGACTCAAAGTAGTGTTTAATCCATGAACATAAACCTCAGGTTTGTTGTTGTTGTTGTTTTTGTTTTTTGGATTTGGTTTTTTCAAGACAGGGTTTCTCTGTATAGCCCTGGCTGTCCTGGAACTCACTCTGTAGACCAGGCTGGCCTCAAACTCAGAAATCCACCTGCCTCTGCCTCCCAGAGTGCTGGGACTACAGGTATGCGCCACCACTACCTGGCAAACCTAAATATTTTAAAGGAAGGTTAGCGCTTTATCAATTTAGCTAAACAACAACATTAAGTTCCCTTCTAGAACCAAAAATCTCAGTCAGAGGTTTTGATTAGGTTTACAGTTCCAGGCATGGACTCCCTCTTGTGGAGCAGGCCTCAAAAGCAAGCACAGAGCACCTGGTTGTTTTTGTAATGGTTGTGTCAGTACTGCAATGACTATATCTTGCCTACAGGTTGGTATTATGGGTGGCAAAGATCTCATGGTGCAAGACTCGTTAATGCCTTTCTCCTCCTGCCTCCCACATAGCACCTTCTGCACTATGAAAGGTAGGCAGCAGGGAGAGCTCCCACCCTAGTTCTGGTGTGAAACAAAAGATCATGGTGTCTCAATACTGGAGTAACTGGACTTCTCTCCATTTGAATTCCTTTTATTGCTCTCTCTTGACTTATTGCCTTAGGTAAGATTTTTAATACTAAACTAAGTTCTAAAAGAGAACTGGAAACTTTTAGCTTGTTTGTTTTTGTTTTCTTTGTTTGAGATGGTGTTTCACTATATAGCTTTAGCTGGCTTGGAACTAGATCAAGCTAGGCTTAAACCAAAGAGACCCACCCGCTTCTACCACCTGTGTACTGGCATTAAAGGGCTGCACCACAACACCCAGCGTGAGACTGGGGACCTTAATCTCATTCTAGATTTTGGAGGAACTTCTATTTTCCCCTCAATTAGTATAATGTTAGTTATAGGTTTTTTGTTTTTGTTTTTTTTGTTTTGTTTTGTTTTGTTTTTCGAGACAGGGTTTCTCTGTGTAGCCCTGGATGTCCTGGAACTCACTCTGTAGACCAGGCTGGCTTCGAACTCAGAAATCCGCCTGCCTCTGCCTCCCAAGTGCTGGGATTACAGGCGTGCACCACCACTGCCCGGCTAGTTATAGGTTTTATTCATATGCATTCTTTATTATGTTTCAGTATATTCATTTTATTGCTGCTGAACTTCTATTATAAAAGAATGCTGAACTTCTGAAACAAGGGCCTTTTCTGGATCAACTGTGATTATTAGGTTATTTTTGTTCTTAAGTCTACATGCTAGTTTACTTGTTGGTTTATTCTATGTTATATTAAACCATAGTGTTCTAAAATTCTGCTTGCTGGAATTCTGTTGAGAACTCAAGATTTCTTTTTTTTCTTTTTCTTTTTTTTTTTTTTTTTTTTTTTCCCCTTTTGGTTTTTTGAGACAGGGTTTCTCTGTGTAGTCCTGGCTGTCCTGGAACTCACTCTGTAGACCAGGCTGGCCTGGAACTCAGAAATCCGCCTGCCTCAGCCTCCCAAGTGCTAGGATTACAGGCGTGCGCCACCATGCCCGGCTTTCAAGTTTTCTTTTTTGTTTCGTATTTATCTGGTTTTCTTATCACTGCAGTGATGGCTTCACAGAAAGGCAGTATTCCTTCCTCTCCTATTTCCTGTAAAGGAAAATTTTGTCTGGCTCGGAGGTAGAACCCAACCCCTCCTCACTCCTTTGCTGGGAGCCTATTCGTTACTAACTGAAGTGTTTTACTGCTGCTCCAGTGTCTTTGACTGCTGTGTATTTACTAAGGCTATGAATACCATCTTGACTCAGTTTTGATAGGCCTAACAATTTATCCATATTTTTTCTAGGCTTACCAACTATTTAGAATGTTTTCCAACCATAGCCTCCTTCTCTGCATTTCACGGGGACCTACAGTTAACTCAGCTTGTTCCTCTCTAACTTGACTGAGTCTTGACAAGCTAGGACTGGTCAATCTTGTTTAATTTCCCAAGAGCAAACTCCCCGTTTAACTCACACACTGTCCTTTTATCCTTCGGTTCACTGATTTCTACTGATCATTACTACTTCCAGCTGTCTGTCCACTGCTACTGAACTTGGGTTGTTCTTGCTTTTTTAAGACCTCAAGGTTATCATTAGATTACCTGGGATATTTCTGAGTTTTTTTCCCCCCCTTTGGTTTTTTCAAGACAGGGTTTCTCTGTGTAGCCCTGCCTGTCCTGGAACTCATTCTGTAGACCAGGCTGGCCTCGAACTCAGAAATCCACCTGCCTCTGCCTCCCAAGTGCTGGGATTAAAGGTATATATAACCTCACCCAGCTTAATAGTATGTTTTCTAATAGTAAGCATTTTGAAAACTGTATTACACAACTATTAAAATTCTCATAGCTTACATAACTCAAGCTCTGTCTCTCAGGTCAGAAATTAAACCACTGTTTGATATTTTAATTCCTTTGTTTGGTGGGTGGGGGTTGTTTCTTTGTTCCTTTTCTAGAGATTGGGTCTTACTCTATAGCCCATCATGGCACTAAACTCACTACATAGATCAAACTGGTCTTGAACTCTCCTTCCTGATCTGCCCATGTGCTGGGATTACAGGCATACACCATTTCGGCAGCTCAAGGCCATGTTCTTCAAGCACCTGGACAACCATACAAGTTGATTCTGCGACCTAGAGTCACTTAAGGGATCAAATTCCAAAAGGACAACATTCTCCTTACTAAAAGCAAAACTTGTAGCTCAAGAAAACTTCCCACGCTGGAGAGATGGCTCAGAGGTTAAGAGCACTGGCTGCTCTTCCAGAGGTCATGAGTTCAATTCCCAGCAACCGCATAGTGGCTCACAACCTTCTATAATGTGATCGGATGCCCTCTTCTAGCATGCAGATAGAGCACTCATATACATAAAATAACTTTTTAAAAAATCTTAAAAAAAAAAAAAAAAGAATGAATGAATGAAAAAAGAAAACTTCCTATTGCCAAGATTTAAAATATTCATGTTCTCATGATGGTTCACACTCTTCTTGATCCCAGAACTCAGGGGGCAGAAGCAGGTGGATCTCTAAGTTCAAGGCTAGCCTGGTCTACAAAAATGAGTTCCAGAAAAGCCAGAAATAAACAGAGAGGCCCTGTCTCAAACGATGAAGTTCATGTTCTACTGTAATGCCCAAGTCAGCCAACCACATGCATTACTGGCCATTCCACAAGAGCATGCACACAGTAAAATGTTTTGATATTCAGTTCAGACAGATTTACTATGCTGAGATTAATTACACGTTAATTGCAGATATATTTATTTAAACCTACCCTTCAAGAGTCGTTTTAATTTTGCACAATCCACATTGATATACTGTAACAATTCTATATCATGAACATCAACATTATCTTCTGAACAGACAGTCAACTCCTGTAACCTGAAAAGTAAAAACCAAAAATAATTTATCAATTTAAGTCTTAGAACAGTCCAAGATTGATTCAATGGAAAGGGGATTTATGAACGAAGATACATAAGAACACGTTTATTTAAAAAAGAAAAAAGACAAACAATAATTCAACCAATTTAAGAGTCATTACAAAAAGCGATATTGCAGCAAACTTTGTATTCGTATCTTTAAGACTGAGGTCTGAATTCTATTTCTCACATTAGTCATGGCTCTTCTGGAAAAATTAGCTAATTCCAAAATTGGAGCATATTTTCAAATGTGTCTAGGTCTCCCTGAAATTGAAGACAAGGAAATTAGCAACTATTATAGTCAGGTCAGAAATTATACAGCTGTACAATTAGACACTATATCTGTTAAAACTGAGACAATTTGAATATCAAATTTTCTTCCTTTGTAAAAATTACATTTATTTATTGTGTGTGTGCACGTGTATTATCAGTCAGAAAACCAACCGTGGGAACTGTCCTCTCCCTCCACCAGACAGGACTGAACTCAGGTCATCAGGCTGGCAGCAAACACCTTTACCTGCTGAGCCTTAACTTTTTTTTTCTACAACTGCAAACCGCATGGGGGCAGGACAAGCAGTAGATACTGAGAGAAGAAACTCACAGGTAAGCTTTTCCAACCTTGGAATCACTTCACTCTAAAAAGGAATACTGGTATATTGAAATGATATAAATATACAGGAAAACTAGTGTACATGAAAAAAAATGAAATATTTTACATTTGAATCTAGTTTCAGCTAGGCATGGTGGCTCATGCCTATCATAGCCTATCATCCAAGCATTCAGAAAACTGACACAAGAGGATGACTGTTAGTTTGGGCTACAAAGTGGAGCCTGGTCTTCAGAAAGGAGGGAGGAAGAGAGGATAGTAGTGAGGAAGAGAGGGGAAAGAGGAAAGAAAGAAGAAATAAAAAGACCACAGTTTAAGCCGGGCGGTGGTGGCACACGCCTGTAGTCCCAGCACTTGGGAGGCAGAGGCAGGTGGATTTCTGAGTTCAAGGCCAGCCTGGTCTACAGAGTGAGTTCCAGGACACCCATGGCTACACAGAGAAACCCTGTCTCGAAAATCAAAAAAAAAAAAAA
This sequence comes from Apodemus agrarius, assembly GCA_964023405.1. Lineage (NCBI taxonomy): Eukaryota > Metazoa > Chordata > Mammalia > Rodentia > Muridae > Apodemus > Apodemus agrarius. Next base: position 65,402,387 of record OZ030015.1, on the reverse strand, counting down.
AAAAAAAAAAAAAAAAAAAAACCACAATTTAATACAAAAGGCTCTGGGCTTTAATTCTTACAATCACAAAACCCATAAAGAAATACAGTAAGTCCAATTTAAAAATAAAGAATGATAGATTCCAGCCAGATGAGGCAGCACACACTTTTAATCCCAGCATTCTGGAGACAGGGGCAGAGGCAGAAGAGGTCCATGAGCCCCCAAGCAAGCCACAGCAAGGCCAGCCAAGCTACACAGTGAGATCCTGCCTCACTCTTGAAAACAAAGAGGGCAGGAGGGGAGAATGTTTTTACTTTTGCCATGTCCAATTAATAATGGATCCAAAGATTATCAAGTAAGTAAAAGTTTTATGGGAAATGTTGGATAGTCCAGATTATATCCACATCTAGCAATTGATTGAATGACATAAGAGACCTGTCTCTAAAAGAAAAGAAAAACACCAAATTAAGTATTATCAAGTCTGTTATAAAAAAAAAAAAGCCAATTAATCTTCCATGTAAGAAAGTACAATGAGGGCTGGAGAGATTGCTTAAAAGTATTTGCTGCTCTTCTAGAGGACCCAAGTTCTGTTCCTAGCACCTACATGGTAGCTTACAACCACCTGTGATCTCAGCTTCGGGGGATCCCATACTGTCTTCTGGCCTCCACAGGGACTGACACACAAGTAACATACAGAAAACAATATAAAAGCCGGGCGGTGGTGGCGCAAGCCTGTAATCCCAGCACTCGGGAGGCAGAGGCAGAAGCAGGCGGATTTCTGAATTCGAGGCCAGCCTGGTCTACAGAGTGAGTTCCAGGACAGCCAGGACTACACAGAGAAACCCTGTCTCGAAAAAAAACAAAAACCAAAAAAAAAAAACCAAAAAACAAAAAACAAACAAACAAACACCAATATAAAACTAAAACTTTAAAGAATGTAATAAGCCTACAGCACAAGACGCTTCAGCAGAATAAGGCTATGTTATAATTTTTCAATTAATAAAACAAAAAACAAAAACAAAAAAACCTAAAGAAGCTGTTTTAGTGTTATAGGCTGCACTCACAGTTTCTAAGAGCTGAGCGAGGACACTATCAACGCTAGCCTGATCTACAAACTGAGTTCCAGACCAGTCTAAACAACTTGGTGAGGCTCTTTTTCAAAATAAAAAGACTACAACTGTAGCTCAGTGGTAGAACATATGAAGCCCTGGGTTCAATCACCATTACTTCCCCGCCCACCACCAAAAGGAACATCTGTTGACAAGGAGACTGGTAAAGTTCAACTCATCTTTACGATCTTCATTATAAATGAAATGTAAGCCAGGGGTGGTGGCACACACCTTTAATCCCAGCACTTGGGAGACAGAGGCAGGCAGATTTCTAAGTTCGAAGCCAGCCTGGTCTACAGATGAGTTCCAGGTCAGCCAGGACTACACAGAGAAACCCTGTCTCTAAATAAATAAATAAATAAATAAACAAACAAACAAATAAATAAAATGTTGTTGGGTGGTGGTGGTGCACACCTTTAATCCAGCACTGAGAAGAAGGAAGCAGGAGGATCTCTGAGATGGAAGTCAGCCTGGTCTACGGAGAGCTAGCTGCAGGACTTCCGGAGCAACACAGAGAAAGTCTGTCTCTAAAATCAAAACAAGGAAAGAAGGAAGGAAGGAAAGAAGGGAGAGAGGGAGGGAGGGAGGGAGGGAGGGAGGGAGGGAGGGAGGGAGGGAAGGACTCAAACCTTTGATAGTTTAGTCACATAGCTATAAGAATAGTATCATAAGACGTCCCCATCTAAATTAAACCATCACAGCAGTCTGTTAGGTGAGTGGTCCTAATTCTGGTACTAAGTAAATCAAAACACATAGCTGTATGAATCATTTATCTCACAGATCCCATTTCTGGCTAGTCTGCCACCAAAGTCAATGAAACTCTAGCTACAACTTATCTTCTGGCAACAGGCAAAGAACTACTAGACTTGGAAAATCAACAAAAGTTGTCTATAGATGAACTAATGATGCCAAATTCCATGGAAGAAGCTTTGGGTGAGTTTAATTAGGGTTTTTCTTTTCTTTTCTTTTTTTAATAAATAATTTTTTTGAATGTAGGAGTGCTCTGTCTGCATGTACATAACAGAAGAGGGCATCAGATCCCCTTACAGATAGCCCTGAGCCACCATGTGGTTGCTGGAAGTTGAACTCAGGACCTCTGGAAGAGCAGCCAGTGTCCTTAACTGCTAAGCCATCTCTCCAACTGCTCTTCAGGGTTTTCAAAGATGGCACATTTGTTCTATTTTATAGAACAATACACTTACTCAAAAACTTCATGGAAATATTGTTCTATAAAAATATTAACAATTCCTGCATGGTTAGACTAAGAAACTGTATTTTTCTTTATTGTTTTTTATCTTCAATTTAAGATTTTTTTTTTTCAAAAAAAACCTAATCTCATAGTGACCTAAATGAAATGGTTTTTACTTTTTATAACTTTTCAGAATCCTATTTCCCTGTTTGTCACCTTGCTGGCTCTATCAGTGTATGGTGACTCAGAATATAAAATAAATTTACAAGGCCAGCTTTGTCTACAGAGCAAATTGCAGGGCAGCCAGGGCTACACAGAGAAACTCTGCCTCAAAAAACCAAAAAAAAAAAAAAAAAAAAAAAGGAAATGTTCTGTTATATAAATTTATATAAATATAAAACATTATACATTGATGATATATCATTAAATAAAATTTTAATTTTCTTTTCATAGTCTGTTAAGATTGTAGGATAGAATATCATAGACTACTGTCACCTACCATCATAATTATAGAACAACTTTTTTATTAAAAAGATTGCAAGTGAGTTCTTAAACACCGGACCATAAACTCTCAAGGGTTTTTTTGCTTGTTTGTTTGTTTTGTTTTTTGTTTTTTGAGACAAGGTTTCTCTGTATAGCCCTGGCTGTCCTGGAACTCACTCTGTAGACCAGGCTGGCCTTGAACTCAGAAATCCGCCTGCCTCTGTCTCCCAGAGTGCTGTGATTACAGGCGTGCACCACCACCGCCGCCACCCGGCTGGCAAATCATTTTCAGGAAAACAAGTCAGTCATAATTTCTTTATAATTTCAACCCACTAAGCATCATTTTAAACTAATTTTCTCCTCTATAATATCATAGTTATGATTTTGACTCATCAGGAAATATTTAAACAATAATTTTCTTTCATTTTTGTCTACAATTTTTTAAAGATTTATTTATTATGTGTAAGTACACTGTGGCTGTCTTCAGACACCACAGAAGAGGGTGTCAGATTTCATTATGGATGTTTGTGAGCTACCATGTGGTTGCTGGGATTTGAACTCAGGACCATCACTCCAGTCCTACAATTCATTTTTAAGTGTTATATGTTAGAGGGTATAGGTCAGAGGACAGCACTATGTGTTTCTTTATCTTATGCCGTAGGTCCCAGGGATACCCCATCCAACAGGCTTGCTTCTGTGGCACCTTTACAGGCCCAGGGATTCCCCAGCCCAACACTTCTTTACTTTCTGCTTTTCCGAAATTACATCTTTAAAACTTTGTTTTTACTTTATTCATATATGCTTGTATGTATGTATTATGCATGTATGTGCACCACATGTGTGCCTGGTGTCCAGACAGGGTATTGGAGTACCTGAACTGAATAGTTGTGAGGCACCAAACTTAGGCCCTCTGTGAGAGTACCATGTGTTTTTAACCACTACGCCATCTCTTCTGCCTCTTTCATTTTTGAAATCACTAAATTAAATATTTAGTATTTTAAAATTCCACAAGATAGTTAAAGTAGAAATACTGAAAACTAATAAAATTAAACTAACATAGATCCTGAGGCCTATCCGACTTAGAAATTTAGAAATTTTTCAAATTCCATTATTTGGCACAATTCTTGTTTATTTGAACAAAAATTTCAAATTTCTTGTTTGTTTGTTTGTCTATTTGTTTCTTGAAGTGTTTTGTTTTGTTTTGTTTTGTTTTTTTGATACAGGGTCTCACTGTGCAGCCAGCCCTGGCTGGCTTCAAACTCACTTGAAGGCAGGTTCTTGAACTACTGTCTCTGCCTCCCAAATGCTCAGATTTTAAAGTTGTGAACCACCACACCAGCACAATACCTTAGTTTTTATTTGCCTATAACTACCTTTCAGTGTCATTGTGAGACATGGTATAAACTGTGAATACTCAGTAAACTTTCATATTGACTTAAAACACAGCTCACTTTCCAAAGAATTTTACTTTATAATTACTTCCTTTTCTTTTTTCTTTTTTTTTTAAAGATTTATTTATTTTATTATATGTAAGTACACTGTAGCTGTCTTCAGATACCAGAAGAAGGTGTCAGATCTCTTTACAGATGGTTGTGAGCCACCATGTGGGTGCTGGGATTTGAACTCATGACCTCTGGAAGAGCAGTCAGCACTCTTACCCGCTGAGCCATCTCTCCAGCCCCTTCCTTTTATTTTTATATTGCTTAGATTATTTTTAAGAAAACTTAGGAGCCACGAGAATTGGTTAATTAGAATGTTTGGTATTTTTCTCAGCTACTCTACCTGATTTGCATAGTTCAATTTGAAGACTATGTTTAAAATGCCTAACCAGGGCTGGGGGAGCTCTGTACTGGAGCACTTGCCTACATACACAAGACCCTGAATTCAATCCTTAGCACCACATGAAAGAGACACAGAGAGAGAGAGACAGAGACAGAGAGAGAGACAGAAGGAAGATCTGACCATGGAGGCATCTCCTCCAAGTCTGTAACAGTATTCATGTCTATATTTCAGTATCTCCAAAGTAATTACATAATTAAAATGTCAAGAAAAATCAATATATAAAATTCCTTCAAAAGCCCAGATGTAAGTCATTCTGTTAACCACTCTTTTTTTGTTTGTTTGTTTTTGTTTTTTTGTTTTTGTTTTTTTCAAGACAGGGTTTCTCTGTGTAGCCCTGGCTATCCTGGAACTCACTCTGTAGACCAGGCTGGCCTTGAACTCAGAAATCTGCCTGCCTCTGCCTCCCGTGCCGGGATTACAGGCGTGCGCCACCACTGCCCTGCCTGTTAACCACTCTTATGCAGACAAGAATTCTAAAATTTACTTTATTTAATAGCCTACATGATTAAGGCACTAACCTTGTAGAAATTCGACTAAAGACTGCATTGAAGTTGTTGCAGCTGAGAGAAAATAAAACCCCAGAAGCAGAATTCCGAAGTTCGGCTGCATGTTGGTTTCCTTCACGGCAGGTGTGAAGAAAATGGCAAATTTCTGGTAGTAACTGTTTGACCAGCATTGTTTCATCTAATCTCATTGTGTCCTTTGGTTGCTAAAATGGAAATAATCACATAATTATAAAGCTGTAACTTTACCTGCAAACATTCACTACTCAGTTTCCAGCCCACGAAGAAGCTGGAATGGAAGGAGCACCCGCACAGCCGTCACTGGGATTCAACACCTGTTGTCCTTTATTTCCCTGAACGTCACCCTGTCTAATTTACAGTCGAAGCCCAACCCTCCATCTTGCTTCACAGGTTCCCTTGTGTATCAGCTGATCCCTCCCTTTTGGGAAACTCGCAGTTCCCTGTGAGTTCTCAATAAACTTTATTCATATTTATTGTGAGTATATCATTTGCTTTTAACTTCCAGAGAAATTCCTAGGTAGGGAGCACATGGCCTCCGTGTAATCTGACCAAAACATATATTACACACCACAAATAATGCTGAGTTAAATCATGACAAACTACATTATAAACATTATAATATCTCAGCCCTTGTGTATGTCAGCTTATCCTAATGAGGATATTCTCCAATGTAATTTCAACACAATTAACAGTCCAAAAAATAATAAATACCATTCCATGTATCAAATACCCAGTCCACATTCCATGACATTGAAAATGTCTTTCATAGCTTTTCATTCAATGAGGATCCAAAAGTGATTCAACATGACTATTCTGTCCCTTCAATTTCTTTATTCTAGAGAAATTCTACACCCCCCATACTCCACATATATCATTTTTACATTCCATGAAATTTACTTTTAAAACTGACCCAACTGTCTTGCAGATTATTTGACTATTTTCTAAGCAGCAGCTAACTTGCTGGCCTGACACAGTCCTCGGGCTGTGACTCAGTGGTATATGCACAAGGCCTGAATACAATCTCTAACTCCACAAGCAGAAAAGGAAAAGAAAAAACAAACAAACAAAAAGAAACAATTTCAAACTTTGAAGACCAAGTGAAGGTAATACGTGGACTATAGAGGTATATCATGGAAATATACCATTACTACAATTAGGATATCTCCAAAGAATATCAGCAATCACTCTCCAAGATATATTACCTCTCAATTAAAAATGTTAATGAAGAAAAAGTTGTGGAAACTTAAAGAGACACTACACCATTCTCAACTTAATCATGGTTTGCCTGATATAGCAGAAATTACAAAGTACTGAGACCGCTGCCAAGGTTACAATGTCTAAATTCCCAATCCCGCCCCACTATACAATGGTGCTTTTGTTCTCCATTTCACAGATTAACAGAGGACACCAAGCTAAAATAGTTCCTACCATTTTAAGTATAAAACTTACAAATTCTGCCCTACAGTTCTGGAATATGGCTAGACATCAATAAGATTTCAAACTCTCAGGTCCTAGAGAAGTGGCTCAGTGGTTAGGAGCACTTGTTCTTGCAGAGGACCCATGCTCAGCTGTCAGCATCCACATGGTAGCTCACAACCATCTGGAACTACAGTTTCAAGGGCTCTGATGTCCTCTTTTGACCTCCTCATGCATCAGGCATGCACAAACATACATTCATACATGCAGATGAAACACTCATACACATAAAATAAAATAAATAAATACTGGGTTGGTTTTTTTTTTTCTTTTTAATTTTAAGGGTTTGAAGTATTATGTTGGGCTGGCAAGCTGGTTCCATTAGTGAGCGCTTATTGTGTAAACCTGGTAACCGAAAGTTAATCCCCAAAATCCTTGTCAAAGAGGAAGAAGAGAACTGACTAAGAGCTGTCCTCTGGCCTCTATATGTGCACCCATATGCATATACAATAATAATAAATAAAAATAAATAGAGTGGGAGCTGGAGATTTTGCTCAGTGGTTATGAGCAAGTACTGTTTTTGCATGAACTTGAACCTGAGCTCAGTTCCCAGCCGGCATGTAGGATGACGACTCTCAATCACCTGTAACTCTAGCTCCAGGAGGATCCAAAGCCTCTTACCTTTGAGGGCACCTATACTCATACATAGACCCACATGTAAACATATACACATAATTAAAAATAATTTAAAAATAAACTTTAAAAACTGTAAATAAGTAATATATGTACTTTTGTTTCTGGCCCACAAACTTCCCTAGGAAAAGTTTTGTGAGTGTGAGAGAGTTGTTTTGGGTTTTTGTTTTCTAATTCCCTGCATAATCCCCATCACTTCTAAACAGTCTCTTCTCAACCACATCATCAATCCTAATATGTTGAAATCTCTTCCCTCTTGAGGCTAGAGATTGCTGAGTGGTTAAAAGCATCTAGAGGACTTAAATATGGTCCTTAGCACCCACATGGTAGTTCACAACCACTATTAACTCCAGATCCAGGAGATCTGATGCCCCTTCTGGCTCGGTAGGCACCAGAGTCTGTCTGCCTGCCTGCCTGTCTGTGTCTCTGTGTCTCTGTGTCTCTGTCTCTGTCTCTGTCTCTCTCTCTCTCTCTCTCTCTCTCTCTCTCTCTCACACACACACACACACACACACACACACACACACTCTCACACACACACACACACACACACACACAGGCAAAACAGTCATCCATATAAAATACCTTTTAAAAAATTATTTTAAATGTCTTCCCTCTAGATTTACTGTAGAGAACTCATAAGAGAGAAGCTATTCTAAATAAAAACAAAATTCTGAATTCTGCTGTGCTAAATAAAAAGAAATAAGTTAGCTAGCATAAATGGAGTAGATAATTTAAAAACAAATATTCACCTACCCATGTTTGGGAAAAAATTAAGATTAGGGAAGAATAGCTTTATACAGCAGAAAAAGTGAAAGTCTTAATTGAAATAAGTAGACACAGCTACTCAGAGGCAACCTAGGAAAGAACTGTGTGGTACTCAATGACTCCTCCACATGCCTATGAAAATGCTCAGTTACACAAATCCTCTGGCAGTCACTATCCTCAGAAGGACAACATCACACAAAGAAAGGCTAGAGCCCATTTTTGGGGTCTGTATAAAGTTGAAACTGTATAGTGAAGGCAGGAAAGTAAGACTGCTCTGGGTTTGCTGACCATATTCTTCCAACTATACAAAGGCACAGGCCTAATAACATCCGAGAAAGAATTTAATCAAATAGTGATTCCTTTGCAAAAATATTTTCTTTTAAAAAAATCTTGGGCTAGGGACAGGGCTCAGCGGTTAAGAGCACTGACTGGATATCCTGAGTTCAAATCCCAGCAACCACATGGTGGCTCACAACCATCTATAATGATACCCTCTTCTGGTTTGTCTGAAGACAGCTACAGTGTACTCATGTACATAAAATAAATAAATCTTTAAAAAAAAAATCTTAAGAGACAGAAATGTTAAGAAAAACTTAACATTTTAAGTAAACTTAAATATCTATGGGATTTACAAAAGCTGAGAGAATAATTTTCTCTAGACTGTGCCACCAGGTCATCTGTATTAACAGAATTCATATTCGTCTACCAGACAAAGACTCTTAGTGTGTCTTCAGTGTTCCACATTGACCTTTTGGTATTCCAGTTTGTTCTCAAGACTGAATTCACAAAACCTGCATACTTTAGAATGAATTTACTTACCCCAGCAAGACATTTTTCCAGTGTATCCAATATGATCAACTGAGAAAGATACAAATTTTTTTCAGCAGCTTCTCCAAATATTCTCTAAAAAATATATTCAGAAAATATGATTAATACTTCACTACAAATTAGCATACATGAAATATAAAAAAAAAACCCTAAAGATCAAGAAAAAGTAATGCCAGGCGGCGGTGGTGGCGCACGCCTTTAATCCCAGCACTTGGGAGGCAGATTTCTGAGTTCGAGGCCAGCCTGGTCTACAGAGTTCCAGGACAGCCCGGGCTACACAGAGAAACCCTGTCTCAAAAAAAAAATAATAATAATAATAATAATCTTCCATTTTGTCTTTTACATTCAATGATACTTAAATCTATCATTTCCTCCTTTGCCCTAATACTCAAAAAATAAATTTCTGAGTTAACAGAAACAGAGGCATTTATTAAAGCCTTCCATTAGCTATACAAGAGTAAAACATACTTCTTTATGTTTTTTAAACATCTATAATCTGGCCAGACATAATGAAAAGACATTTGTAGTCCCAATACTATGGATATAGTGGCAAGAGGATTAGAAGTTCAATGCTAGCACTAGGAACATAATAAGTTTAAGGCCAGCCCAGGATATATTATGCACTCTATCAGGTGTGGGGAGGGACAGGGAAGGAAGAAAAAAAGAGAAGAAGGGTGTGGGGGTAAATAATGAATCAATGAGAATTTAAAATAATTCATGAGTTAAGAGCTTGTACCTGAGCCGGGCAGTGGTGGCGCACGCCTGTAATCCCCGCATGGGAGGCAGAGGCAGGCAGATGTCTGAGTCCGAGGCCAGTCTGGTCTACAGAGTGAGTTCCAAGCCAGGGCTATACAGAGAAACCCTTGGAAACCCTTGTCTCGAAAAACCAAAAAGAAAAAAAAAAAAAAAAAAAAAAAAAGCATGTACCTGCCCTCCTGTTCTGAATTAGCATTTAGATATCCCCTCCTTCACAAAACAATTAACTTCTTAATTTTTATTAAAACAGAATACTACTACATCAATTACAATGAATCTTAAACATTCATTACTTTCAAAATGAACTCTGTATCACCTACCTACTTACTAACAAAAAACTGTGACTTTCACTATGTAATTTTTCTGTTTCTATTTTATCATTACTGTATGTATGTGGCCATGTGGAGGTCAGAGAATGACAACTTTTAGGGGTTGATTCTCACCTTCGGGCAGTGCGTTGCAGGACGGTTATGCACTGAGCTACCTGGCAGGCCTGTAACTTTTCAGTAAGTTCTACATGAACGCCAACATCACCATAGTTCTAAAGAAGATCTCAAATATAAACTACTGCAGTGCACCTGGGAAAACAGCCATATGCTCAGACATAAAAGCACTAATACTGTGCTCCATAGTGGGCAAAGAGCTACAGCAAAACAGTAAATGCATCTTGTAAATCACTATACAGTTTTATAAAAGGTCCTATGCTTTTTAGAAGAAACTAAGTTTTTAGCAAAGAAAAAATCTATCGGACTGCTCATACTTCCAATTTATCAGTTCTATAACTCTGGTATTGAACAGCCTTCCTAAAAGGAAATTGTCCAAAGATGATGTGACTATAAAACTAATCCTCAAAATATACAAAAGAGGTTACTTCACAGCTCAGCACAAGCAACACAAACTGAGAGAAGGAAGTGTCCGTCTGCTGTCTGGAGCAGTCTGAGGAGAGGGTCAGAGGGGCTGGAGAAGGAGGGGACAGAACCCAGCAGCAGACTCCTGCAGGGAAGGATGGGAGAAGGACGGACAGCTCTCAGCAGGGGACACCCTTGATGAAATCAGCTGACTGCTAAGAAACAGAGAGCACTGCTCTAACACTGACTCTCTAAGGCTACCCAGCCTGCTTCTTTAATACTCTTTAATACAGCAGTGAAAAGTAATCTCAAGTTTTAGAAGTGAAAGATCATACTCTATTCACCACATAGTTTGGACAGGGACAATCAATAAATACATTTAAGGAAGCAGCTAACAAAAAGCATATTAACAAAGTCTGTACTACACAGCCTGAAGGTATAGCTTAGGAAGGAAGGGGGGGGGAGAGAATCTATATTATGATCAGTTTACATACAATACAAAAGAGATAAAATTCTAACTCCGGAAAAACTGTAATGAATAAGAGAAGCTTCAAAGGAAATAAAAACCTGAAGTCAAAATTTCAAAGTTACACTTGTGCCATTAAATAGTGACTTACATCTTAAATCCTAAGAATATGTTTTCCATACTTTACAACATGCTACCCCAAACTTCCAAATCACAACGAAAACGAAGCAAATTCACTGCAAAGCCGAAATCCCGTAAATCAGATACTCACCATATTGTTGACATTCTTTAGGATGGTAGTGAGTCCACTGATGACCAAGGAAAACTTGTATTTGGAAATGTTGATCAGACATTCCTTGTTGTGGTCCGTGCTGACTTTGGTATGTGTGTTTTGCTGTCCTGTTTTTATTGGAAGCTAAAAGGGAAAAATAGTAAGATGTTACTCTTCAAAATGACTAAACATGTATTTTCAGTGAAAATCACAACTTTTTAGGAAATCTTTATCAACTATACCTATGAATATTTATATCACAAACTAATGTACAATGCAAGAGCAAATCCTAAGTGGTCTGTCAATTTTAATTTTAATTTTCAGTTTTCTTTCTGGAAGTCATAAACCTGTATCTATAAAGTCAAGTCTTCTACTCAGTGCTTTCCAAGAATGATGACCCTCACAATCAGAGCTATGTCCCTTTAGCTACAAATTAAGAGAATTCTGAAAGAAATACACATAAGCCTTTAATGTATACAGTGAATGAACTACAGACCAAGAAAATCTAGGCTGCAAATCCCTAATCAATAGAAAACAGCAGCCAACTGTTTAAATAAAATAAACTATAAAATCAGGAACAGAGTTAAAACTGACTGTGGTACAACCACACAACCAAGACTGTAGCAACACAGCCTAGAAATTTATCTCACAAAATTCTTTGAAGAGCTCACATTTACACTAACCTGTGGATGAGCTCAACTTCACTGCATAGAAATGCATCTCAACTCAAAAATGTAGCATCAGAACTCAATTCACTGTTCTTAGACCCTGGTGCTAAGAGAGAACCAAGGAGGCTCTTCTGCGAGACTACACCCACACTCTCTCCACTTGAGAGTGGTGCATGCAAAGGTGGGAGGGACAAGTGACAGGCCCAGCGGTTGCTGGTCAGTAGGACAGATTAACTTGACAGCAGAGAAGTAGCAAATACAGAGGGGACAAGGTTAGGATGTAAGGAAGGCAGTGCACAGAAACTATACAATTACATAATTGACCATAAAAAGAAAGAAGCTGGACAGTAGAGGCACGTGCCTTTAAATAAGGATTAAATCAGTAAGCAAAGGCAGGCAGATGTTTGTGAGGAAGGGGGGGAGGGTCTATACAGCAAGTTCCGAGACAGCCAGGCTACACAGAGAAATCCTACCTTAAAACAAAAACAAAAAGGATTGTAGAGGAAAAAAATTGAAAACTCAAAAGAAGAGAATTTTAGAAGGTGAAATGGCGACTGTGCTGGTTTAGTATACTTGGCCCATGGCAAATGGTAAGTGCACTATGGGGGTGGGCTTTGGAGGTCCCCTCCTATACTCAGGTTCTACCCACTGCAGAGGAGAGCTTCCTAGCTACCTGAAGATGCCAGTCTCTCCTGGTTGCCTTCAAATCAAGATGCAGAACTCTCCGCTCCTTCTCCACCACCTGCATGCTGCCATGCTTCCTGCTATGATAATAATGGGCTAACCCTCTGAAACTGTAAGTCAGCCCCAATTAGATGATTGCTTCTAAAAAAGTTGCTATCATCATGGTGTCGCTTCATAGCAATTGAAACCCTAACTAAGGCAGCGACAATACAGCTTGTAAATCTAACTTTCCCCAGCCCTTCCATACAATCAAAAGAGACTCTAGAAGAATAAAACTGCAAACTTACACGCATCCACAAATAAATGAAAGGACAAGGTTCTCCCAAATGCGAGTGTGCAAATGTGTGAAGAGTATGAGTTTGTATATGTGTGTGTACAAATAGGACCCACTTAACACAACACTAGGGTAGTATAAGTATACACACAACAGGAAACAGAAAGCCTGATGAATGAACAAGTTTCCCAAATGACAGGCATTCTCAATGAAAACACAGAAGGCCTATATAGGAAAAGACACACACACACACACACACACACACACACACAACAAAACAAACAGGAATGTTCAAATAAACATACATAACAGGACCATGCACAAGTCCAAAGAACTGTGGCATATTCTAAATCACAAATAATAAAATTTACTGCAATGATCTTCTGTATCCACAATGATACACTTGTGGATGATACAGCTCAATTATCGCACTGGCCCCGGACCTTTCTTGTTTTCCTCCTTCCTTACTGTGTGCAGGCTTCAACACCTGCTTGTGCTACACTGCTTCCCCATATGCACTTGCTCAAACTTTGTGCTAGTACACATCTGCTCCGGCCATGCAGAAGATCCACACAGCCCACCTTCACCTCCTGGGCCCGCTCAGGTACTGACACCTATCTAGGGATATCTTTCTTATAAACTCTATCCTTATCCCACTGGGGCTTTATTATCCTGTGGCCTATTGTCCCCTTCCTCCCTGTATGAACTAATGTCCTGTCTGGCCAACATCTACAGAGGGTCCATTCACTCGTCTGACTGCCTAGCCTGCCACATGTGGACACTTTTTCTGTCTTATGAGGCTTTCCTCCACAGAAATGCCTTTTCATCCAGATCAGGCTCTTACCCAAGCATGTACACAGATGCCTGCTTGCTCTGTTTTACCAATGGCTTTTGAACTTTACAGAGGGAAAAAAGGAAATAATGGAGCCAGTATTTTCTGTGCAAACAGTATGATTGTAGTTAAGGCTGGTAAGAAACAGGCTCCTGCTGAAATGGCATTTGGGAATTAGCTTTTGGAGTTTCGATAGTGATTGTGTAAATAGGTTATTTGTGAAGTGAGTATAAATAGGTTCTATAAGACTTAAGGCTTCTGGGCTAGAGAGATGGCTCAGTGATTAAGAGCACCGGTTGTTCTTCCAGAGGTCCTAAGTTCAATTCCCAGCAACCACATAATGGCTCACAACCATCTGTAACAGGATTCAATGCCTTCTTCTGGTGTGTCTGAAGACAGCTACAATATAGTCATATAAATAAAATAAATCTTTAAAAAAATAAAAAAAGACTTAAGGCTTCTGTGTATGAAAAACTTGGGCAGCTATTCAGAATAGCAGGAAAAGAATAAACTAAAACTCAAGCATTCAAGGGAAAGTGAATTCAAGGGAATTCACTTCTTGGCAAAATTAGTTTGGCTCTATGCAAATACTTTGTCTATAGATGTTTTATAATATCTAATTATATAATACCTGTTTTATGAGACCAGGATTAAATTTCAGGCTGTTATCTCACTCTGCCCAATTTTAGTGATGCATATACTATTAGCTTAGCCATATCTTATACCATGTATTCCTGGTTTAACAATTTGCAGTTAGCTCATCTTTTTCATTTAACTTTGTTATAGAAATAATAGCTTTGTTTGACTTCCAATTATATACTTTAAATGGCATTAAAATAAAAACAAACTTCATTTTAAGTTCATTGAGCACTATATAAAGCACTATTACATATATAATATGTAACCAATAACACTCTTTTGGGAGATGTGCTTAATATCAGCTATAACATTCAGGGGTAATTTAATTTTTTAATGTATTAATAATAATGTGTATGTCTATGTACCATGTGCCTACAACACCCTTGGAGGCAAAAAAAAAAAAAAAAGTCAGAGGTCCTTGGACTGGAGTTTACAGATGGTCATGAGTGCCATGTGTATGCTGGGAATCAACATGGTCCTCTGGAAAAGCAGCCAGTGTTCTTGATCACTCAGCCTATACACCAGCAAAGAATACATCTTCTTAATATGTTTGTTTCCTAATACCTAAAGATGACATACTGGGTGTTCTTCCTCCTCATGGGATATTTTTCCTTTGCTTTTTTCCTATGTATATACTAAGTGAAATGTAATGTCATCCCTAACTTCCATTACAGTCTGAGAGGCCTTTTAGAAACTCATTAGAATGTACACAGAAGCACACATTTTAGTCTGTGACCTTTCAAAGAATTTCTGAGTGAAACTAGAAACAATCTACTCATTGTTTCCAGTTCTTTGTTTAGTGTTAGGCTTTCTTCTAAATAAATCCCTATTTGTTGAGATCTTATAGTAGATCATATTTTGTTTTAAATAGAGATAACTCAAAGGTGGTTATTTTTCCTCATGCAACCTAAACCCTTTATATTCTACTATGTCCAAAGATCTCTATATTCTATCTAAAGATATTTGCAATATAGCATATTTTAAAAGCTTAATTCACTTTTCCCCAATTGTGAAAGTAATAAATGCTTGTTGAAAAGAAAGCCATGAAAGAAAAAACTCTCAAATACAATTTATTTTACTCAAAAAAAATTTTCTCTAGTGTCTCATCCTTCTGCCTCTACTCTCCAACTACTAAAGTTGCCAGCATGTACCACCATGCCCAATTTCATACAGTGCTACAATCTATAACTTCACGCAGGCTAAACAAGTTCTATCAATTAAGCCACCTCCCCAGCATGCCTATGATTCTTGTAACAAATTAGCCACATGATAAAACTATTTAATGCACATCACTCGTGCATAAGTTCCATGGTAGCAAGAAAGATATTTCTCAAAAGTCCTTTATCCTTTTATTATAAAGTTTTATAAAGGTGATTAATATTGTTGAGTAAAAGAATAAACCAGTTACATTTCACTGCCTTTCCCATTGCCTTTCCCAACCACCTTTATTACTTTACATTTGGAGAGTCAACAACCATGAAGTTAGCTCCCTACCAACCTGCCCTACAGAAAGGCACATGCACAGGAGCTTCCAATTATCCCTCATTTAAAAGTAGACTTTCACATTTGTTTTCCCACTTGCGCATAATTAGCAAATAAAATTTTTATGTATTTAACTTATATAACAAGACTTCAATATCTTGTGAAATCATAACCACAATTGTGATAGTCTGAATAAAAATGATCCCCATGGTTCATATATTTGATCACTTGGTTCCCAGCTGGTACAACTGTCTAAATGCATCACCGGGGATGGTCTTCCCAGTTTCAAAAGACTCTCTGAGATTCCCAGAGCTCGCTCTCTGTCCCACGGTTAAGGATCAAGATGTGATCTCTCAGCTATTCTTTTGCTCTGACATCATGGATTCTAACCCTCTAAAAGCATAAGCCAAACTAAACTATATTTTTTTGCCTTTTTTGTTTTGGTTTTTCCAGACAGAGTTTCTCTGGGTAGCCCTGAATGTCCTGGAACTCACTCTGTAGACCAGGCAGGCCTTGAACTCATAGAGATCCTCCTGCCTCTGCTTCCCAAGTGCTGGGGGTTAAAGGCATGTGTTGCCACCAACTCCACTGCTGACACCCCCCCCCACCCTTGCCACCCCAACACTCTCTTCACCTCCACCTCTACATAAACAGTTTCTTGTATAAATTGCTTTCATCACTGTGTTTTATCACAGCAATAGAAAAGTAACTATGACAAAAATCAAGTCAATTAATGCATTCATTACTCAATATAATTACCTTTGGTGAGAGGGAACATACAAAAGGTAAAAAAGAAAGACTTTAAAACAGCCAGAAAGAAAAATACTACCTATACAGTAATGGCAATTATAATGACAACTGAATTCTCAACAGTAAAAAAGTAAGAAAAATAGTATCTTTAACATACTGAAGAGAAAAACAACTACCTAAATTTCTACCTACTGGTGAAATTATGACTCAGGAATGAGGAGGAAATTAAGATATTTTTAAGAAAAGAAAAAGAGCAATGACTGCAATAGATCCTTATTTAAAATAGTTCTAAAGAACATGCTTCTAGCAGAAGAAAAATGAGCCTAAAAGAAAAGTCAGATTCGGGCTGGAGAAATGGCTCATTGGTTAAAAGCACTGACTGTTCTTCCAGAAGTCTTGAATTCAATTTCCACCAACAATGTGGTGGCTCACAACAATCTGCAATGGGGTCCGGTGCCTTCTGGTGTGTGTGAAGTGCAAGCAACTACAGTGTACTCATAAAATAAAATAAAATGAAAAGAAAAGAAAAGCCAAATTCAAGAAGGGGGGAGAAGCCGGGCAGTGGTGGCGCACGCCTTTAATCCTAGCACTTGGGAGGCAGAGGCAGGCAGATTTCTGAGTTTGAGGTCAGCCTGGTCTACAAAGTGAGTTCCAGGACAGCCAAGGCTACCCAGAGAACCTCCCCCCAAAAAAGGGGGGGGTGAAAAATAAAAGTTTTATAAAGTAACAGAAATAAGTTCAAATATGTCAGTAATCATGATTAATGTAAATAAAATAAACATTCCACTTGGAAGAAAAAGTCAAACTATTTCCATATGTACTATTTATAAGAAAAATGTAAAACACAAACATACACAATGATCCATGGTCAGTGAATGGAAGAAGACCCAGCAGAAACAAGACGTGCAATGCATGTAGCTGACAGTTTGTCCAAAATGTGCAAAGTAGAGGGAGGGAGAGGGAGGGAGAGGGAGGGAGGGAGGTGTAGTTCTTGCACCCTATATGAAAACTAAACCTGATATAGACTTGTAATCCCACTATTAAAGAGGCTCAGATTCATGACTCAAATGCTAGCCTGTGCAAGAAAGAGTACAAAGCAAGTCCATGAAACTCAAGTGAGAATCTGTTTCAAAATCACAAAATAAAAAGTACCATTGGGCCGGGCGGTGGTGGTGCACACCTGTAATCCCAGCACTCTGGGAGGCAGCAAAAACACTGCAAAATGGGATGTAGCTCGGAGGAGGAACACTTGCCTAGAAGAACAATGAAGTCCCTAGGTTTTGACCCTCAGCAATACCAGAAAAAAAGGAGGGAAGGAGAGAGTGTATGTACTAAATGTTTATTAACAATAGTGTAAATGGTGAAATATGAAATAATTTATAGCAGTAATGAACTCCACACAAGAACAGAGATGACACTCCAAATGCATGTGAAAGCAAACATAGCACTGCTGTATCATTAAAAAATGACAAATTCAAGTAAACAAACTTGTTTGTAGAGACACACTATAAAGCAGGGAGATTTTCTAAACACGATTCAGGATAATAGTAAATGGTAAGAAAAGCAATGTGAGGCAGAGGCAGGCGGATTTCTGAGTTCGAGGCCAGCCTGGTCTACAGAGTGAGTTCCAGGACAGCCAGGGCTACACAGAGAAACCCTGTCTCGAAAAACCAAAAAAAAAAAAAAAAAAAAAAAAAAGAAAAAAAAGAAAGAAAAGCAATGTGATTTAGGTTATTGACCAATTATGTTCTTCCCTAACCTGAATACAAGAGTCCACAGTATTATTGTTTAGCTATGAACTGTACAAACATTTCACATGATCCTTTATTAAAATATTTATTTATTCTTAAGTGTATGAGTTTCTGTCTGTGCACTTTATGCACACAGTGCCCATGGAAACCAAAAGAGGGCACTGGACCCCCTGGAACTAAAGTTATGGTTCATTGTTAAGTCTTCATGTGGGTACTGGGATTTGAACCTGGGTCTTCTAAAAAAAATAGCCAGTACTCTTAACCACCAAGCCTTGTCTTCAGCCCCACAAGATTTTTTTATGTTTTACATATGTGTAAATCTGTGCACAAGATGCACGCTTGGTGTCCTTGGAGGCCAGAAAAGGTTACAGATGGCTGTAAGGGCCCATGTAGATGCAATCAAACCTGGGTCCTCTGAAGGAGCAGCAAATGATCTTAACCACTGAGCCATTTCTCCACCCCATCATATACTCTTGTATATGATGATTCTCAGTGTAACCGATCCTCTGTAGTAGAAAGCTGAACATAGCTGAACATGCCCTACAATACGAGCATTTGGGAGCTGAGGTAGGAGGACTGCAATGAGTTTGGATTCTGTCTGAAGAAGAGGTAAAGATGGGAGAAGAAAATAATAAATTAGCATTCATATAATAAACTGGCATTATTAAAACAGCTAAATTAAAATCAAGTGAGCGCCTATGCTTAAAAACAAGCATAAACAAAAAGGTTTTAAAGCATTTTTTTAAAAAATATTCCCCATATATTTTCCATATAAAAATTTTTTTTCCATTGCCTATGTTTGTTTAAAACAGGTCTTACTATGTAGCCCATGGCTGGCCTGGAACTATGTAGCCCAGGCTTGCCTAAACTCAAAGAAATCACCCGCCTCTGCCCCTAGTGCTGATATTAAAGGTATAGACTTTCAGCTCTCTGCTCCTCCCTGTTCCAGAGACAGCTGCATCTGATTGTGCAGTGCCAGCCTCGTCCCGTAGACAAGATGGTGAAGGTTGGTGTGAATATTTTTTTAAAATGCTTTGAAACCTTTTTTGGGGGGCTGGAGAGATGGCTCAGTGATTAAGAGCACTGACTGCTCTTCTAAAGGTCCTGAGTTCAAATCCCAGCAACTACATGGTGGCTTGCAACCATCCATAAGGAGGTCTGACAGGCCTTCGCACCTGTATATGTTGTTAAAGCAACCCAAACAAAGACAGAAGCTAGGACCAAAGAGTAGAGTTGTTGTTATTACATAAATCTAACTACAGAAGCAACTTTGGAATTGGGTAAAAGGTACAAGCTGGAAGAATCCAGACATGCGTGTAAAAAGCCTTGTCACTATGAACAGAGCCTTATGGATGATTCTGAGGTGACCACACAGAAGCCAACTACACAGAACGCCTCTGTCTTTTCAGAGATTACACAAATGCTTTCGAATGAAATGTTGATAGAAATATGAACAGTAAAGGTCATTCTGATGAGGTCACAGAAATGAGGAACATGTCACTGCCAACTGGAAGAACACAGACCCTTGTTACAGAGAAGCAAGGGCAGCTGGACACAGCACAAGAGTAGAGAGCGGCTAGCATGCTTGAGCATCCTGGCTCCACATCCAGTACTGAAAAATAAAAGTAAAAAGTGGTAAAGACCTGGTGTGAACTGTGTCCTATTCTGGCATTTTACAGGAAAAAGGACTTACGAGTGGTGAAATTAGATGTCTGGTTGGTGAACTATGTAAACAAAAGCAGGAGCCACAGCATGGTTTCTCTTGACAGCATATAGTAAGTCCAAATAGAGAAGTGACTTAAAGAAGAAATTTATAATCAAAAGGAAAGCAAATATTTTATTTGGGAGCTTCTTTCTGGCCATGAAGTAAAGAATGAAAATTTATGTCTGGGAAAGCAACTCCCACAGTTCTATGATGATTTTTTAATAGATTAGTAGAAGCCAGATGTGAAGCATCAAGGTAACAGAAATGACCACAAAGGCATTCAGGAAGTTATGGGTACTGCTCCTCTTGTCAGGCTCAGAATACCATAGCTTGGAAAAGATCCTGTCAAAGGAAGGGTTTGGCTGGCCAAACTTTTGACTCTAGCCTGAAGAGCCACAGACCAGCATTCCAAGCCATGCCACACAGGCTGCACCCACCCAGCAGAGCCATTAACAACACTAAGACTGCCAAGGTTGTAAAAGCCCAAATTCCACACCTGGAGATGTGAAAGGCAAGATGTGGAATGAAGTTCATTATTCATGAGCCTTAAGATGCACTATTTACACTGCTGAGCTTTGGACTTCCTTATGCAAGACCCACAATCCCTTTCTTCCTTCCACTTTCTTACCTTTAAGGAAAAGGAAAAGGAAAAGGAAAAGGAAAAGGAAAAGGAAAAGGAAAAGGAAAAGGAAAAGGAAAAGGAAAAGGAAAAGGAAAAGGAAAAGGAATAGGAATAGGAATAGGAATAGGAATAGGAATAGGAATAGGAATAGGAATAGGAATAGGAATAGGAATAGGAATAGGAATAGGAATAGGAATGCCTATCTTCTGCCTGGCCCATACTTGTATTTTAGAAGCAGATAACTTAATTTCACAAATTTATAGCTGGGCAACTTGCCTCAAGAAGAACAGCATCTTGACTCTCGCCTATACTCACTTAAATGAAAATGAAACGGGACTCTAGACTTCAGACATGCAGTGCTGCTGGAACAGAGCAAACACACTCTACCTACATATAATAAAGACATGGATGTACAGGACAAATTGTTTCACAGCACCCCTATTCATATGTTAAAACTTAGCCCTTATTGAATGTTTTACAAGAATGGAAATTAGGTTATAGAACCCTCAAAGAATGATTATGTCCTAAGAGGCCCAAGTGAAATGAACATGGCTCATGCCGCTAATCCTAGCACATGGAGATGCAGAACAAAGAGGAACCGTGAATTAAAGGCCAGCTTGGGCTACAGAGCAAGTTCAAGAAGCCAGCCTAAGCAACATACCCCAAAAATAAGTAAATAAAAAAGAGCGCTAGGGATGTGCTCAATGGTAGAAGGCTCACCTAGCATATATTAAGGCCTGGGCTTAATCTCCAGCACTACAAAAAATAAAAATGGGAGCTATGTGAAGAAAGGACAAGAAGGGACATTTAGGAGCCAAAGCCCTTTGACACCAAACCTGCTGTGTCTTACTCTTCGTGCTTCTCAGCCACCAGGAGTGCGATGGACAAGGATACTTTCCAAAACAGCTGCCTCTAAAACTACCAGTTTAGTTAATGCTCTGATTATCTTAACTCAGAGAAAATACTTTCCTAATTTTTTTTTTTTTTTTTTTTTTTTTTTTTTTTTTTTTTGGAGACAGGGTTTTTCTGTGTAGCCCTGGCTGTCCTGGAACTCACTCTGTAGACCAGGCTGGCCTCGAACTCAGAAATCCGCCTGCCTCTGCCTCCCAAGTGCTGGGATTACAGGCGTGCGTCACCACGCCCGGCTTCCTAATATTATTATTTAAAAAGCCAACCAACAAATTTCAAAATCATTCCTCTTCTGGTCATATTAAAAATAAGACACACTGTCACTGATGTTAAAATGAAGATGGAGAGTTGAAGAGGGGCTCGGTTAGTGCAGTGCCTACAAGATCTGTGTTTGCTTCTTCCAGAATCTATTCAAGAACTGAGCAAAGTGGCACATACCTAGAACCCCAGCATTTGGGAAGCAGGGACAGGAGGACCACTGGGACCCGCTTAAACATCCTATCTCAAAAATGAAGAGGAGGAGTCACTGAGGACGCCCTCTGACCTCCCACACACGCAGGAAAGGGCAGAGAGGAAGGTCGGAAAATAATTTTTTCTTAAAGAATGACTAAAAAGAGCCGGACGTGGTGGCGCACGCCTGTAATCCCAGCACTTGGGAGGCAGAGGCAGGCGGATTTCTGAGTTCAAGGCCAGCCTGGTCTACAGAGTGAGTTCCAGGACAGCCAGGACTACACAAAGTAGCCCTGTCTCGAAAAACCAAAAAAAAAAAAAAAAGACTAAAAAGGCTAACCACACTTAATCAGATTTATAAGTGTGCTTTGTTAATTCACCATAAAACCAAACAGGGACAGTTAAATGTTTGTGAAGCTAACATGTGGGATTCAAATTTTTAAGACATAATAAAATACACTGGCAAAGTTCACAATTTAGCAATTTTAATAAGCTAAAATAACAAAGGCAAAAGTGAAGATTCTCATCTAGGTTTTACCTCCTTCACAGTAGTTAAGAAAATAGGTTCTGATTAACAAAGATGCGATGTGTTAGCTGTAACATGGCATATATAACAGTTTAAACACCTGCCACTATGCTAATTTTACAACTTAGTTCAAACCAGAAGCTGGAACTATTTAGCAGTGTGTTAATGGCCATGTTCTTTATTGGGCTGAATGAAAGAGAACTTCATTCATAAAACGGCAGGATGCAGATTAAAATAAACTTGGAATAATCATGGAGAACAGAGCCAATACAAGTTTAACTTCCAGACCGAAGTCTAGAAGCCCTTTCAACTTCACATTAAGACACAACTTCACACTGAGATACTCGTCTATTTTTAACTAGTCTACTTTTAACACCCCAATGCTAAAATAATACCATCCATTAGAGCCAATAGGTGGGGGGGGGGTGAGAGCTGGGCTCCATGGTACATACCTATATCCCTAACACTAGAAGGAACTGAGACAGGTGGATTACAAGTTAGGAGGCAGGGAAATTCTGAGAACCTATGTGCCCCATACCCATTAAAAAATATATACATTGTGTATCTATATGTATGTGTATGTATATACATACACACACACACTCATATACATAGTGACCCATGCCTTTAATACCAGCATTCTGGAGGCAGAGGCAGGAAGATGTCTGAGTTTGAGGCTAGCCTGATCTAAAGAGCAAGTTCTAGGACAGCCTGGGCTACAGAAAGAAACACTGTTTTGAAAACAAAATTACTAATAAACTTAATTAGAAAATATTAAGTTACAGAACAAAGAATTTAGCTAAAGGACTGTTGCCTCCAGCAGGACTGGAAGCTTAGTGTGAGCCACCAGACTTGTTAGACAATGTGAGAAAGAAAACTTTGTACCATAATTGAACTTTGGGGTTGCTACGAATGTTTCTGCTGGTTTATTCACCAAGATTGACCTCCAAGGAAGCTCCATTCCCAAAATAAAAAGAGGTAACTCTGACCTACAAGTGGCCATTAGGGCCATCCTTGGATCACAGAACATAATTCTAGGGGGCAGCTCTGGGGGTGTGGCACAAGGTCACAGCTATCATTAAGTCCTGGTCAGCCACTGAGTCCCCTGTGCTCTTAACAGAGAAAACAAGATTCTGCCGGGTGAGCACGATGAACCTGAGGATGAACCTGAGTAACAACTATTTTAAAAACCAGCACTATTGTATTATGAGTCTGACAATCTCTCTCATCCCTGCCTGTTTAGACAGAGAGTTCAAAGTATAACCTGGGGCTAGACTGAAAAGGATTTAAGTTTGACAGAGTGTGTGGAATGTATAAGCCTAATGTATACATGCTAGTAACATCTTCTATTTGAGGCAGTAGCCAGCATCAGACAGGTGCTATTAAAAAGCCTTTCCTTCACTTCACTAAGCTCTCAGTGTACAGAGATTTATTATTTCTCTAACAGTAGCATACGCCTGTAATCCTACCATTTGAGAAGAGCATAGATGGGAGAATCAGGAGTCCAAGTAATCGCCGTAAACAGTTAATTCAAGGCCACCTTGAACTACAAGGCCAGGACTCAAAGACAAAGCATAAAAAAATAAAAAAAAAAAAAACAAATGAGAGGGGGGGGGCTGAGACTGTCTGTGTCTTTGATGGATATAACACACACACATCCTTCTGATGCTAGAGATCAAAATCAAGTAGAGCGCACTTACCCTTGCACTCTAATACTAAGCTACATCCCTATCTCAGAAAACATGTTTTACATAAGACATT
The DNA here is from genome assembly GCA_964023405.1 of Apodemus agrarius. Classification (NCBI taxonomy): domain Eukaryota; kingdom Metazoa; phylum Chordata; class Mammalia; order Rodentia; family Muridae; genus Apodemus; species Apodemus agrarius. The sequence continues at coordinate 65,378,162 of OZ030015.1, read as the reverse complement.
CATCCTTCATTTACCTGAAAACCAATCAAATGAAACTATTGAAAAGGAAATAAATATTCCTCTAAACCAGTGGTTCTCAACCTTCCTAATGCTTCGACCCTTTAAATATAGTTCCTCATGCTGTGGTGACCTCCAACCATAAAATTATACTCATTGCTACTTCATAAATGTAATTCTACTACTATTATGAATTGTATTGTAAATATTTTTGGAGACAGAGGTTTGCCATTTTAAGTGGTCATGACCCACAGATTAAGAACCATTGCTTGAGACCGTAAGTAAACAATTCAACAACTGAAGAGGAAAGGATGAAATTGTGAACTGAAGTTTATGTGTGTGTGTGTGTGTGTGTGTATGTATGTATGTATCACGCCAAGTAAAACAGCACACAATGATCAAGACTACTTACAAAAAAGTTGAAGGGTGGGATGCAGATTAATGAAACTTGCGTAGCTCGAGGTCAATCTCCAGCACCACAATCAAAGGGAAAGGGTCTCTAGTCCAAGGGGTACACTTGCATCCTAGCACTGGGGAGGTGGAGACAAGCAGACTCAAGGGCTCATTGGCTACTAGCCTATCCCAATCTACCAGTCTGGATCCCAGTGAGAGACCCAGTGGAAAAAACCAAATGTCTTAATTCTATTTCTAATGCTAATGATAAAACACAATTAGAATTTATTTCATCTTAGAACTCTCAGGTCATATTCCATCACTGAGGAAAGTTAAGACAGGAACTCAAGGCAGGAACCTGAAGGCAGGAACTGAAGCAAAAACCATAGAGGAAAGCTGCTTACTGGACTGCTCCTCACAGCTTGCTCAGCCCGCTTTCTTATACAATTCAGAACCACAAGTCCAGGGATGGAACCAACCACACTGGGCTGGACCCTCCTATATCAACTAATCAGACTTGCCTAGAGGCCATCTGGAGGCAGCATCTCAGCTAAGGTTCTTTCCAGCAACTCAACTAAGGTTCTAGTTTGTGTCAAGGTGACAAAAACAGAACAAAACAAAGAAACAAATGGTAATAATTAAAAAACAACCAAAACAAACAAGATAGAGAGGGAGAATTTTCTTTTGGAGTGTGGTCTATGTGCCAATATATGGTCTTACACTGCATACCAGCAGCACTAATTAGACTCAGTGGGGAAAGAAAGAAAGGAAGACAGGCAGGCAAGCAGGCAGGCAGGAGGACAAAGGCAGGACATGAAGGTGGGAGGGAGCTGGAAAATTCAGGTATAAACTTACCGAAAAATAAGTAAAATTAATTAATTAATTAATTAATTAAAAGTTGGATAGTTCCTGAGGAATGGTACCTTAGGTTGACCTCTGCTTTACACACGCAAGTGAACATGTATACATCTGTGCATATATATATATGTGTATATATATACATATATATATATGAACATGCACCAGTGTAACTTTTTTTTAAGCCCTGTCATTCACAACTTTTCCCTATTTTCAACTAACTTACTCCCATTAGTTTCTTCCTGTCCTTATTTAATCATCGAGGCCTTCAATATCATCACAAATCTCACATGCAGGCTCTCTAAATTCCTACAATCAATTCCCTACTTCAGAGCTCCATTCCCATTACAACAATTTCTTATTCTCATTGTCTTTAATACTGTCTCCTCAAATTCATCTCAAGTATAACCATAAAAAAACTTTTTAAACATGTGACCATGGCATTCATACTTAAAGCCTTTCAATGGGTCCCTCTCTCTCTCTCTCTCTCTCTCTCTCTCTCTCTCTCTCTCTCACACACACACACACACACACACACACACACACAAAATAAAGTCAAACTCTTTCAACCGTTGACTGCCTGTTACAAATCATCTGAGCTAGAATTGAGCTGTGTCTAGAGAGATTAATAGGACACTATTAAAAACTGGCATTCTTCAGACCTAGAGTGATTTCTGTAGGATAAGAAAACCAAAATAAATTGTTCCCAGAAAAATTACCAATATCTGAACTGTAGTTAAAACACTTCTATTTTAATAGGTCCATTGACATTTTTGAGAATCCACTGTACTTTGTGATTATCTTGAAAGTTAAAAAAAAAAAAAGTCCTCTCAAATTCTAGTTCTTAAACTGCATTTAGAAACATTTATTCATGAGACATGTAGATTAAAACCATACAACATTGAATAAAATGTTTACTTAGTTTGAAACAGTAAAAACAAGTTCATATTTGTTAACAGATATACCATATTTGAAAGGCATATTTTTTCTAGAATTCAAGCAAATTCTAATCTACAAATGTTGATATAAAGTTTTATTTAGAACAAGATGAGAATTGGGGAAAGGGCCAGTCTAGGGCCAACAAGATGGTTCAGTGGGAAAGGTGCTACTGTGCATGACTGAGGGAGGACCTGAGGTCACTCCAGGGATGACTTGACATGTAGGAAGCAAGAAGACCAACTCCCATAGCTGTCTTGTGACCCACTAACATGCTGTGGCCCATGTTATAATAATTAATACAAAACAGTAAATAAAAATATAAACTCTTAAAAATTAAGAGGCATTCTTTAATCTCTAAGACTTGACATATGCTAGACAGTTCTCTTGAAGAGCACAGAAAATCCTTTCTCATAAATTCATTCAGTAAAATCTGAGTCTCTTCTATGTGTATGCCATATATACAATAGGAGGGAGCACAAATCTTTGTCTTTCTGGAATATGTTTAATAGACTTTAAGTAGCAAATATGGCATTATGGTTCTAAAAGTATAATTCCCTAACCCTAATGAGAAATAAGGTTTTATAAGTGGTTATGTTTTGGTAGGTCCTTGAAGAGAAGAAGAACTTAGTAGTTTTAAGTTCTTCAGATCCAGCTCCCTCAAGATCCCCACTGCACTCCAGCAGGCAGGCTGGGTAGGCTCTCACTACCTAGATGCTCACAGCCCAGTTATTATATTATTCTTCTGAAATAAATACACAACTCTACAGTTGAAAATTACTAGGTCTAATAATAAAAAGTTAAGTCTTTTGAAATTTTGTACGGTAGGGGCTAGACAGAGATGGCTCAGCTGTTAAGAACAGTTACTGAGCGGGCAGTGGTGGTGCACGCCTCTAATCCCAGCACTTGGGAGGCAGAGACAGGTGGATTTCTGAGTTCAAGGCCAGCCTGGTCTACAGAGTGAGTTCCAGGACAGCCAAGGCTATACAACCCCCCACCCCTCCGTCTCGAAAAACAAAAAAACCAAAACAAAACAAAAAATTCTTTGAGTGGGCTAGGGATGGCTCAGTTGGTAAAGCATTTGCCATGAAAATATGAGGAATAGAATCTATTCCACCAGCCACAGCATACATCTAAAATCCCAGTGTTGGAGAGGAAGAAAAAGGTGGATCATTGAGGCTTACTAGCTATCCATGTTACTCAAAATGGTCAACTACAAGTTTAAGCAAGAGACCCTATCTCAAGAATTAAGGCTGAGAGCAATTGAGGAAAGTACCTAACATTGGTCTCTAACCTTCAACCACTCTTTGAGTTGCTGCTTTAATACACACACACACACACACACACACACACACACAGAATTCCATTTGGAATTACAAGAGAATTTCCAACAATTCTGAAATGACCCTAAACATATCTCTGTCATTTTGAACTACATATGTGTTTATGCAAATCAGCATTCTCAACATGACAATTATAAATCAAAATATCAATCACCTCTGAAACACAATTAAGATACCTATGCTCTGCAGCATCAAATACTCCAAGGTTTACTTTTATGCAAAAATAATCACATCCATTGCATTAGCATGCATATTTGCATTCTTAAATGATTTTATTTTTGCCGGCGGTGGTGGCCCACGCCTGTAATCCCAGCACTCTGGGAGGCAGAGGCAGGCAGATTTCTGAGTTCAAGGCCAGCCCGGTCTACAGAGTGAATTCCACGACAGCCAGGGCTATACAGAGAAACCCTGTCTCGAAAAAACCAAATCCAAAAAAACCAAAAACCAAAAACCAAAATAAAAACAAAAAACAAATGATTTTATTTTTATTATTTTTATGTGCATTGGTGATTTACCAGAATAAATGTGTGTGAGGGTGTCAGATTGGTGTTTTGCCTGCATGTTTGTCTGTGTGAGAGTGTCAGATACCCTAGAACTAGAGTTCCAGACAGTTGTGAGCTGCCATGTGGGTACTGGGAATTGAACCCAGGTCCTACAGAACAGCCACTACTCCTGCCACTAAGCCATCTCTCCAGCCCCTTGCATTCATGTTAAATAAATGGTAAAATCACATTTATACCAAAGAATTTTTTTAAATAATTTTCTTTTTATTTACTAGGAATAAATATGTGATCTCTATAACTATTTTATGTACCTATATACCCTGGACTGTGTAAGTATTTCTCTGGCCATGTTAACAAGTAGAAAAGGTTTAGGAAGTCCTGCTCTATATTGTTCAAAGGGCAATTTAACTTTTATTTTTTTTTTAAGTCTATAACCTATAACTATTTTTTCTTTCTTTCTCTGAGACAGGGTGTTACTGTGTAGTCCAACCCTCCAAGATTCAGCATCTCAAGTCCTGAGACTATGGGCGGAGGTTCCACCCAGGTCTTGCTCCCACCCCTAAATTAATGTTCACAAAATATTGATGATAGTTAACTATTAATTACAATGAACAGTAACATACTTTTAAGGAGAATAATAAGTCATATGTATACATACACATATAGCTAGCATGTATATGCTCATATAAACATGTTCTAGACAGATTTGCATCTCTTCCTGAAATGCTTCTGCTAGCATCATTAAAGGACTTGAGACGCACTGCTTATGACAAGACATACTGCTTCTGAACAAAGAACTCCCTTCATAAGAGAAGGAATGCAGTTGGTCTCTGGACTTTAAGGTTGCCTGGTCTCATGACATGGGCCATCACCCCAAAGCAGACGTTCTAATAGGAAATGGTAGTTGAGAGAGAAAGTCCACAGGGCTGGTGCTCCTATCTGACAGCGCACTTACTCTCTGAATCAAATAGTGCTTTCTCCATAGCCAGAGAACATGAGCCTAGAAATAAATAACAGCAGAAGCTGCTCTCACTCAGCCTTAAAAACTCTACTGGCAGTTTTGCTTCTAATACCTCCAACTTAGACATCTGTGGTTTGCATGCTTTGATTCCTGATAAAGAAACAGTAGCAGCAAAATCCACTGAAAGATGACACTGCTTAGCCACCAAGCCAGGCCTTCTCAACCTCATCATTACTGACATTTTTGACTGGATAATTCTGTTCTTCACTCTCCCTCCCAAACACTCTCAGATCCAGGTCATATCCCTGATCTCTACCCACATGATGCCGTGAGCCTCACCTTCCCAAACTTGTACCTATTACAAATATGTCCAAATACTGTCCACTGTCCTCTGGAAACTCCTGGTTGAGAATCACTGCACTACATCCATAGTCAAAGGTCACTCTCCATTAAACAGTGTAACCCACACCCCATAACCAAGGAGATAAAGCACTGCTACCACATAAAGGAAACAGAGAAGACTAGAACCTTGAATCTAAGAAATGTCTCTAACCTCATATTGTGTAAGACCAAGTTAATGAAAATCACACTACACTGCACTATACTGCACTGCAGCACACTATACTGCAGTACACTATACTACGCTGTACTACACTACACTGCAGCACACTATACTGCAGTACACTATACTACACTGCACTACACTGCACTGCAGCACACAATACTGCAGTACACTATACTATACTGCACTATACTACACTGCACTGCAGCACACTATACTGCAGTACACTATACTACACTACACTATACTACACTGCACTGCACTACACTGCATTGCAGCACACTATACTGCAGTACAGTATACTACACTGCACTACACTGCAGCACACTATACTGCAGTACACTATACTACACTGCACTACACTGCACTGCAGCACACTATATTGCAGTACACTATACTACACTGCACTACACTAGACTGCACTGCAGCACACTATATTGCAGTACACTATAATATACTGCACTACACTAGACTGCACTGCAGCACACTATACTGCAGTACACTACACTACACTGCACTATACTATACCACACTGCAGTATACTACACTGTTCTGCAGCACACTGCACTGCACTGCACTGCACTACACTACTTGCATACACATGCACCAGGCACCCAGGAATGACTCATATTCTCCTTGATAAAGGTTTGGATTATCACAACAACTAAAGTCCAAAATGATGGTCAAGGATATATGAGTGGTGGCCGGGGCCCAGGCGGTGGTGGTGCACGCCTGTAATCCCAGCACTTGGGAGGCAGAGGCAGGCGGATGTCTGAGTTTTGAGGCCAGCCTGGTCTACAGAATGAGTTCCAGGACATCCAGGGCTACATAGAGAAACCCTGTCTCAAAAAAACCAAATCCAAAAAAAAAAAAAAAGAATCATGGCCGGAGAGATGGCTCAGTGGTTAGAGCACTGACTGTTCTTCCAGAGAACCTGAGTTCAATTCCCAGCAACCACATGGTGGCTCACAACCTTCTGTAATGGAATCCAAGGCCCTTTTCTGGTGTGTCTGAAGATAACAAGAGTGCACTCACATACATAAAATAAATATTTTAAAAATTAAAAAAAGGATGAATCAGGCAGCAATAGAAGTTACACCTAACAATCCCCTGTCTCCACTCCCCTATCATGCTGAAGCTACAGCTGCAGGCACATACGTAGCCACCCTGGCCTTTTTATCAGCATTGGGCACCACACTCTAATCCTCATGCCTGCACAGCACTGCTCAGATCTGCTGAGTCACTTCTCTATCTTCCACAGCTCCCACCTTGCTTTTTTGAGACAAAGTGTCTCACTAGAACCTGGAGATACATAATTAGGCTAGACTGGCTAGCCAGAGAGCCCAGGGATCCTCCCATTGCCTATCACCAATACAGCAAACAAGACAGACAGAGTCTATGACCTCATGGATCTTAAAGCAGTCTGCACTCAACTGAACCATTTCCCAAAAGAAAATGAGGGAGTGAGGCAGGGAAGGGGCAGGGCCAAGAAAAAAGAATACGAATGAATGTGCAAACAGCAGTGAAGAGAACAGCAAGGACAGGAGGAAGTCCTAGAGTCCTGGGCCTATGTTTTCTTATTAAATAAATGAAAGACCTTAAGCAATTCACAACTGTGTTATTGCTTCCTAGATGTCTATTCTCTATTCCCTTCTATGGGTTCCAATTCTTCAGGGAAATTCCCAGTCATCATAACTGTCTTTTCCCCTATTTTCTTAGCAAATGAGGGTTTTTTTGTTTTGTTTTGTTGTTGTTGTTTGTTTGTTTGTTTTTGGGGTTTTTTTTGTTTTGTTTTGTTTTTTTTCCCCCCGAGACAGGGTTTCTCTGTATAGCCCTGGCTATCCTGGAACTCATTCTGTAGACCAGGCTGGCCTCGAACTCAGAAATCCACCTGCCTCTGCCTCCCAAGTGCTGGGATTAAAGGCGCGTGCCACCACCGCCCGGCGATTTTTTTTTTATCTTAAAAATTAATTTTATTTGTGTGTAAGTGTCCACATGTGTGTAATGGTATCCTTGAGGCCAGAAGATGACACTGGATCACCTGGAATCAAAGTTACATACAGGAAGCTGGGTGCTGCCCAAAATGGGTCCTGGGAACCAAATCTGGGTTTTATCTCCAAGAACAGCAACTTTTGAGCCATCTCTCCAGCTCCACACTACAGGGTTTTTGTTTCTTTGCTGTTTTTTGTTGTTTAAGTCTTTGTCTGCTGCCAACTTTCTGAATCCACTTCTATAGTTTACTTTGCTTTTTGAGTATGGACCACAATTTTTCACCTTTTTACATCCATAGAAACTTTTTGTTTTATTCTGAATATTGCAAATTTATTGTTCAAGAACCTAAACAAAAGGCAGTGGTGGTGCACGCCTTTAATCCTAGCACTTGGGAGGCAGAGGCAGGCAGATTTCTGAGTTTGAGGCCAGCCTGGTCTACAGAGTGAGTTCCAGAAGAGCCAGGGCTACACAGAGAAACCCTGTCTCAAAAAAACAAACAAAAAAACAAAAAACAAGACCCTTAAAACTCTAGAATGTATCTTCGTAGTCAGTGAGAATTACTATTTCTTCATTAAGCAAAAAGGGTTGAGAAAGATGATCACTGTAATCCAACCAGTGATTGAAGTGGGCCAGGGATACACTACACTTTCAATAAGATTCTATTCATCTCTGGCTTATCTTTTTGCTTCAGCATGTGTCCATAATTAGCCCACTACAAATGTCTCTTGCATCCCTGAAACTTTAATTCATTTGGTCTTCACTGCTCCAACAGCTTTCCAGTGTTTTTTAAAATGTTGATTCTTAAAGTTCATCCAGTTTTTGTTTGAACTTTGTTGCCATAGTATATAAGGTTGTGCTATCATCTGTTAAATAAATACTATCTAGAAGCCAGGGATCCTGTACATGTAAATCCAACAGTGGTTTATAAACCCAGCTTTACAAAAAAACTACCTAGGGACACTTAAAACTATAACCACTTCCAAGCATCCAGAACTTACATTGTATTTAGTGGATTCAGGAAACCAGTCCTTTTAAAGTTGCAAGTGAATTTATTTAATGGTAGTATTTCTAAAGAAAAACCACTGAGCCTACAATCATGACTTCTTGCTCCTCCTCCAAAGCTCAGTACTTGTAAGGATATTTTTAAAAGAAAATATACTACACACAATAAATAAAGAGGCAGACAAGTTAAAACGCTCAAAATTTCTGACTACAGACTTGAGGACAAACTAGAACCCTTGATGGCTTTTAAATATATATATTAATGATGGCAGCACTAACTGAGCATGCGCAGAGCACCTCAGTCCCCAAAACAGCACATACTACTAGGTGGCCCAAACACATAACTATTTTTCTCTGACCTATTCTAACAGAAACAACATGATCTTCAGATGTGGAAAATCATTGCTAAACATCAACAGAATACTTACATAAAGCACAAAGAAACCATCTATCTGCTTTAAGTTCAAGTCTACATAAATTAATCCAAGGGTATAAAAGAAACTTTAAAATATGGGTGTGAGATGTCAATGAACTTTGAGAAGTCATGCAAAAAAAAGCAGGCCAGATTTGGAAAGAGCAAATGCTGCTTCCACTGTCTAGTGCTGAGGGTGATGGTGACAAGGTACTCTCAGGGTGATGGTGGCAAGGTGCTCTCAATACTAAGGGCTTTATGTTCAGCATGGATTACTTCTTGGCAGGTCTACAGGAATTTGGCGTTTACTTCTAATAATGAAATCTTACATGTGTAGAGCTTTCTCTCCACCTCCTCTTATGTAGTTCTAGCTGTCCTGGAACTCGCTATGTAGACCAGGCTGACCTCAAATTCACAGAGATCCAGCTGCCTCTGCTTCTTGAGTGCTGGGATTGAGAGTGTGTACCATCATGCCCAGTTATAAGCAGAGTATTTCTGTTTTGAGTTTAGAGTTTATAAAGTATCTTCACATATATTCCTATCTTTGACCCTCCCGAAGCCTGATCTATAAAAAAAGGGCGAAGTCTTTCTACAACCAGCACATCCTTCAACAGAACCAATAAGGCTCAAACAGCATGACCTGACCATGTTATTACTTACCCCCATTAAAATAAATAAATAAAAAAAGTCAGGAACGAGATGGAGCAGATGGCTCAGTGGGTAAACTGCTTGCCATGCAAGCAAGCCAACCTGGGTTTAGACCCACAACGCCCACGTGAGAGAAGCAGTGCATGGTGACATGTGCCTATAACTCCAGCACTGAAGAGTAGAGACAAGTGGGACACATGGGTTTGCAGGCCTGCCAGTCTAACCAAAACAGCACTTCAGGTTCAGTCAGAGATCCTGCCTTAAAAAGGTAAAGAGTAGCCGGGCGTGGTGGCACACACCTTTAATCCCAGCACTTGGGAGGAAGAGGCAGGTGGATTTCTGAGTTCGAAGCCAGCCTGCTCTACAGAGTGAGTTCCAGGACAGCCAGGGCTACACAGAGAAACCCTGTCTCAAAAAAAAAAAAAAAAAAAAAAGGTAAAGAGCAATAGTGAGAGATATCTGAAATCAACCTCTGGCCTCCACAGGAGAATATTTACTTAAGTATGCACACGCACACGCACACGCACGCACACACCACAAAAAATAAGTGAAGTTTTCTAATTCCTAACTGAGCATGAGGGAAGACTAAGCTATGCTGAAATCATATACATGATCACTTCAAACAACGGAGAGGTGGTGAGCAAATGGGTAGCAAAGTGAATGAAACGGGACTGGGTAAAAGTTGAGTGAAGACACCTACGGGCTGAATGCCAGTGAATACACAGCCATTATAAGGTGTATGTGTCTGAGTGCATGCTGCAGGGACAAACGTCTGTGTGTCATGGCCATGCCTGGCTCTCTCAGGGGCCAGAAGGAGGTGTCTAATACCCTGGATCTATAGCTACAGATGGTGAGCCATCAGGAACGGAGGCCAGATCTACAGCAAACACTTCTAACTGCTGAGCCATCTCTCTAGTCCCCTGCTTTTACTTTTATAGATTTTTATAATAAATTTTAATAATAAAATTTAAGCCAGGCAGTGGTGGCTCACGCCTGTAATCCCAGCACTTGAGAGGCAGAGGCAGGTGGATTTCTGAGTTCGAGGCCAGCCTGGTCTACAGAGTAAGTTCCAGGACAGCCAGGGCTACAGAGAGAAACCCTGTCTAGAAAAGCAAAAACAAAAACAAAAACAATATAATAATAATAATAATAATAATAATAATAAAATTTATAGTCAAAGTCAACACTTTATAGGTTTATTGCACTAGCAATAGACAAATATAAAAACATAATGTTACCTGAATTTTTCTTTTCCATAGCATTGAGAACTGAAGCCAAGGCCCTGTGCCTGCTGGCAAATACTCTACTGATCAGCTGTAACCCTATTACACCTTGGTTTCTTTTAGATGCTGATCTTGAACTTGCTATGTTAAAGGCCAGAATAGCCTAAAAGTCAGGATTCCTTGCTCTACCTCTACTGGTCTATTATTACACACCTGTGCCACTACACCTTTTTTGCCTCAGTATTTTTTTTTTGTTGTTGTTGTTGTTTGTTTTTTGTTTTTTGAGACAGGATTTCTCTGTGTAGCCCTGGCTGTCCTGGAACTCACTCTGTAGACCAGGCTGGCCTCGAACTCAGAAAAATCCGCCTGCCTCTGCCTCCCAAGTGCTGGGATTAAAGGCGTGTGCCACCACAGCCTGGCTTTTTTTTTTTTTTCTTTTTTTTTTGGTTTTTCGAGACAGGGTTTCTCTGTGTAGTCCTGGCTGTCCTGGAACTCACTCTGTAGACCAGGCTGGCCTCGAACTCAGAAATCCGCCTGCCTCTGCCTCCCAAGTGCTGGGATTAAAGGCGTGCGCCACCACGCCCGGCTCCTCAGTATTTTTTAAGTCACTAATTTTACTTAAGTCTCATAACATCCTCTTATATTTAAATACTGGTTAGCCGGGCATACATCTTTAATACCAGGGCTCAGGAGACAGAGAGGCGAGTGAGTCTCTGAACTGGAGGCCAGCCTGGTCTAGAGTGAGTTCCAGGGCTGCCAAGGCTACACAGAGAAACCATCTTGAAAACCCCAAAATGAATAAATCCTATTTTCTCTCCCCATTTCCTGATAATTCACTTATAAGAGTCCAAAGAAAGAAAGAAAGAAAGAAAGAAAGACAAATGCCCCTTTTTCCATATTCCCTTATGAATTACGAAAAGAGTAAGAACTGCCTGATACATAAAAGCCATTTTCTAGCCCCAACATAGTAGAGAAGTAAAACAGGATAAAAATAATACTTTAAAAATCAAGACAATGAGCTGGGGAGCAGCTCAGTTTGTAGAACACTGGCCTAGCAGGACCAGAGAAACAGGGTCCCACTGCATAAGCAAGGGGTCACCTGCGGCGCAGGACTATGATCCCAGCACTCTGGTGGTAGAGATAAAAGGATCAGAAGTTCTACGTCATCCTCAACTGAGTAACAATTAAAAATGAAATTAGAGAACTGCTAAACAGAAAAATAAATACTGAAAAAAAGTAGAGAATCAGAGATAAAAGCAAAATCACCCAGGAACTCACCAGAAAGCATTTTAATACCACCAAATTTTGAAGAGCTGCTCCAAGTATATCAAATTTTAAGTGAAATGTACTATACAAACCAGATGTGAAGCAGAAGCAGGAAAATCACAAGTTCTAGGTCATCAACCTAAGACCATATCTTAAAAACGAGAAGAAAATCAACTTATTGATAGACACCTATAACCTCAGCCTCAAGAGGCTGAAGCAAGAGGTCAAGGTTGAGGCCAACCTAGGCTACAGAGGCTACCTCAAAACACAAAAGAAAAGGGTGGAGGGACTCCAATGCAGAAGACAACTCAGCAGGTAAAGTACATCCCACGCAAGCCTGGCAACCTGAGTTCAGACACATAAAGGTGGAAGCAAAGAAATGCACCCACAAAGCTGTCCTCTGCACTCCACAATGCACCACGGCACGTGCAGAGCCACACAAACAAGAATAAATAATTTCAACTGAGATTTACGGACACTGTGTTTAAATATTCTATCTACCTCTGACATACAGTCAATCCACACAGAGTGAATCAGTATTCTAACATGAGCATAAAGGTAAAATGCAGCACGCATCTGAGAGAGAAGCAGGTCAAGGTATCACTCACCTTACAGGCTGTATACAGAAATGATCATTACCAAACATGAAAGGGGAAAGACAATACCATACAAACTGGATATATTCTTGTGACTAAAACTTCCTACCATGTACAAGATTCACATTTAGGACACTAAATGAGCCCAAGAAGTGACTAGGACAGGTGTTGTTCCCATTTTACAGATGAAAACATAGAAAACTGATACAGAAGTAAAGTGGCCAAAGTCACACTGCTACACACAATGAAGGTAAACCCAAGGTGGAAAGAATCGTTTCCTTATGTCCCAATTACTTTTGAGGACAATCCAAGAAAACCCGTCAACAATTAAGCAGAAAAGCATCACTTGTAAATGTATGAGACAGCCGGGCGTGGTGGTGCACGCCTGTAATCCCAGCACTTGGGAGGCAGAGGCAGGCGGATTTCTGCGTTCGAGGCCAGCCTGGTCTACAGAGTGAGTTCCAGGACAGCCAGGGCTATACAGAGAAACCCTGTCTCGAAAAAAACAAAAAACAAAAAACAAAAAACAAAAAACAAAACAAAAAAAAAGACGTATTTAAACTTCAGTTAGCATCTACATTGCTACTACATGGTAATCAGTACAATTCATGGGGGCTGGGGGAATGCAACACTTTAAGTCTTCATTAAAACTAGATGAAACTGCAAATTAGCTTGGGGCTGTCTCAACAGTTCTTTTGATAAAATAACCAATGGCTCAAAAGCCACTTTTAAGCGGGGCAGTGGTGGCGCACCCCTGTAATCCCAGCACTTGGGAGGCAGAGGCAGGCAGATTTCTGAGTTCAAGGCCAGCCTCGTCTACAGAGTTCCAGGACAGCCAGGGCTATACAGAGAAACCCTGTCTCAAAAAAACCAAATCCAAAAAAAAAAAAAAAAAAAAAAAGAAAAAGAAAAAGAAAAAGAAAAAGAAAAAAAGCCACTTTTACTTACATTCAAAGCATACAACCATGCTTATCTTAAGTATGTAACTTTTTTTTTCTTGAGATAGGGTTCCTCTATATGACCCTGGCTGTCCTAGAACTTACCGTATAGGCAGGCTGTTGAACTCAGAGATCCATCTGTCTCAGCCTATGAAGTGCTGGGATTAGAGGCATGAGCCACCATACCCAGCTTACATATAACATTTTAAGTGGTCAAATATATTCTGTGTACTGCATACACTCTAAGACACTTCAGTGGGGTGCAATCCAGTTCTTCAGCACACCTCTGACTGCTGCTTACTACAGACTACACCATAACAATACAGGACTTAGAGGTGGCCGAAACCACCCATCAATTCACATTCACTACAACTTTTCTATTCTCAAGGTCAAGCTTTGTCTGATCTTTCCCTTCTCTAACAAAATGGGGGTGTTCTACGAGAAGTTAGATGAAACAACCCAATGCTTTTATAAACAAGTCAATCCCTGCAAATAGCTTCCAATGCTCATATTCTACTTCAGTATTGATCCTAAGCCTTTTAACAGTTTGCGCTGACCACAATCCTCCTCTTCCACTTCTTTTATAGAACATTCTCCTCAAACTTCCGTTTAAAAGAAAAGCCTTCCCATACCTCTCATCCCTTGTCTTATACATAAACCAACACAAAACTCCCAATGAAAAAATAAGCAGACATATACAGGAAAAACCTGTTTTTAATTGAAACACCATATCCTTAAGAAGCATGTTGTTATAACTCAGTAATACGACCCTACAGAATGTCAGAACACATCCTGAAGACTACAATGAAAATGCCCACTGCGGGCTGAGTAATTTAAAGGATAAGATGTGAAAATAAGGCATGATAATGGCTTATTATGCATCACAGCACTGAGCTTTCACGTGAAGGACAGAATTCTTCATGTTAAGCACATTTTTTTCAAATGCAGAGTGAAGAAAATAATCCTGGGCTGTCAAGGTAGCTCAGTGACTTACTGCCAAGACTGTAGCCCTGAGTTCAATCCCTGGAACTCACAGGACAGAAGAATAAAACCAACTCTTGCATGTTGCCCTGACCTCGGTATGTTATAGCACACAAACACACACACTAATAGTAAGAATAACAATGCCAGGCGGTGGTGGCGCATGCCTTTAATCCCAGCACTTGGGAGGCAGAGGAAGGCAGATTTCTGAGTTCCAGGCCAGCCTGGTCTACAGAGTGAGTTCCAGGACAGCCAGAGCTACACAGAGAAACCCTGTCTCGAAAAACAAAAACAAAAACAAAAAACAAAAAACAAAAAAACAAAAAAAAATCAAGAGTAACAACAACAACAACAACAACAACAACAACAACAATAAATTGGAGCCAAGTAAAAATTGTGTAAAAAAAAAAAAAAAACTGAAATATTTCAAATAAAGTAAAACTGGCCTAACTCACACAACCTTGTTTTACTATACTTCTCAAACTTGAAGACCATATTATATGTATGCCACAAACTAGATGATAAAACAGGAAAAATGGATCAATTACTGGGATCCAAAAATTACAAAAGGATGCTACCAGTACCCTAAGTATGTGTCAATAAACACTAAAAAAATAAGGTGTAATATTCTAACCAACAAGTATACCAGGGAATATCTAGAGAGTAGTCACTCTCCTTAGTGAAAATGCAATAAACAGTAAGATGTAAGGAAAAATGTATAATAATCTTATGTTTGGGTACCATTATAGACTTTCTTTTTGTTGTTGTTGTTGTTTTTGTTTTGTTTTGTTTTTTGTTTTTCGAGTCAGGGTTTCTCTCTGTAGCCCTGGCTGTCCTGGAACTCACTCTGTAGACCAGGCTGGCCTCGAACTCAGAAATCCACCTGCCTCTGCCTCCCAAGTGCTGGGATTACAGGTGTGCGCCACCACCGCCCGGCCGTTATAGACTTTCAAAGTACTCACATTCTCTATTCAGATGACTATGATAACAAGAGAAAGATTCAAGACAGCATGGAGGCAAAGGCAGGCGAATCTGTGTGTTCAAGGCCAGCCTTGTCTACATGATAAGTTCCAGGTCCAAGACAGCCTGGGCCACAAAGAGAGACCCTGACTCCAAAAAAAAGAGGCAATGACAGCAGGGTGGTGGTGGTGGCACACACCCTTAATCCCATCACTTAGGAGGCACTGGGTTCCTTTTCAATAAATGAGGACAGATAGGGTCTTTGTGACAACCAACAGCTGGCATATGAACAGAAATGTTGACTAACAGCAAAACTCAGGCTCCTGGTTAGAATCCCCAGTTCAGTGACAGGCAAACCTGTCAGAAAAAGAAAGTGCACATCTGTGCAGGTGCAGTCCACAGCTGTTATTCTAGCACTCTGGAAGCTTGGGAGGCAGAAGCCAACTTCTGCTACTGAGTTAGTTTAAGGTCAGCCCAGGCTATATAGTAAGACCATCTCAAAGAAGGAAGAGGAAGGGGAAAGGGAAGAAAGAGGAAGGGAAGAAACCCTGTTCAAGTTGATTATCATACTGACATAGAAGGATCTGAATTTGTACATACGAGAAAGAGCTGAGTCCTGGGAACTTGGGGAAGAGGTGCATTACAGTGGTTATTACAACTGTGAGAAGACCACTGCATTTTTCCAAAAGAAATCTTTTTCAGGAAAGCAGCAGTTTAGGTGGGACGAAGCAGAGCCGGTTTTCACAGCTATAAAAGAGAGGAGTTGAGCAGACAGCACACAGGCAGTCACAAGGAAAGGAAGAGAAGCACAGTTCACAGAGAAAACCAACCAAGGACACAGCTCCTTTCCAAAGGAAACATACATTTAAAAGTGAAAAAACAACTAAATAAAAATGGAGAATGTGATACCAACTGAGAAACAGCTAGAAGAAATTACACTAAAAGAATTCCAAAAGAATAAATGCTATTCCCTCAACATAACAGATATATTTTTTTCAATGTTCTTAATGCCTAATAAAAACTGCAGGCCAGCAGTTAGGGAGGATAGATCCTTTTTTTAACCCAAAATAGGTTTGAATGTTTACAAACCTTTGTGGCCAATTAGCATTGAATTTGTAGTATTGAAGATACATGCTCATCATTTATACTGTGAACTCTCTACCACACTGATTAGCACTTGATGTATAAAGATAACAACTATAAATTTAAAAATTAGATTTTATACAGCCAGGCATGATGGCATATGCCTTTAATCCCAGTGGGGGAGGGGGGCAGAAGCAGATGAATCTCTGTGAGTTCAAGATCAGACTAATCTGCATTCCAGAAGAGTTCCAGAAGAGCCAGAGCTACAAAGTGAGACCTTGTCAGAGAAAATAATTGGATTTTATTACGTAAAAAATTGTCTAAGTATTTTTTACTTCTATAATTGGTTCACTTGCCTAAATATGGAAAATCATTTACTACATTTATTTATATTACTTTGTGGCACTAGAGTGCCTCAGTGCAACTTGTGGAGGTCTCAGAGCAAATGTAAGGGAATCAAGTTCTCCTTCCACCAAGTGGGTCCTGGGGATCAAAACTTAGGTCATCCATCAGGCTTAGAGCAAGTGCATTTACCTGCTGGGCCAGCTCACTGAATGAAAATAAGGCTTTAAAGTTGCAGAGACAGCCAAGTCAGTAAGAGTACATACATATGCTCTTCCCCAGGACCTGAGTTCAATTCCAAGGACGCATGTCAGGTGGCTCACATACTCACATACACATAACTAAGAAAAGAATTTTTTCAAGACAGGGTTTCTCTGAATGACCACCGTAGTTGCCCTGGACCTCACTTTGTAGACCAATTCCAACTCACAAAGATCGTCTGCCTCTGCCTCTGAGTGCTGAGACTAAAGGCATGCGCCAGAACAGTCAGGACTACACAGTGAAACCTTGCCTCAAAAGCAAAACAGAATAGTAAACTCTTCTAACTACACTTCTGGGTATTAAAGCAAAGTCTACGAGACTCTTAGAAAGGGCATTCCCCAGTTATGCAGCATCTGATGCATGTCACAGGAGGGCTCTCTGGCTCTGCTATGCCATTTATTTAGCCTCTCTCTGTTTTTTCACTAAAAACAAAAAAACAAAAAGCAAAAGGGGGGAACCCTTCAACAGTTAGATAAACTTGAGTGGGAGAGGGGTTGGAGAAACGGCTCAATGGTTTTAAGACTGCTTGTGGTTCTTTCAGAGCCCCAGAGTTTGGTTTCTAGTACCCAAGTCAGAAATTCATCCCCATCTATAACCTCAGGTCCGACAGATCCAACACGTTCTTCTGACCTCTGAGGGTACTATACACACAAAAATAATAAAAATATTTTAGAAGAACCCTAATTTGAATTGACCATTTATTACTTCTATAATAAATTAACAAAAATTCCTGAAGGTAAGCCTTGAAAACCTTGTTCTGCATCTCAAAATCAATGTCTTGACTGCTCTGGAACTCCAAATACAAATTTGCTGGCCTCAAATTCAGAGAGCCCATATGGGACCTAAGGCATGTGCCACTATTGCCAGCCAGACTTTACATTTTACCAAGGATGAAAAAAGCCTACTATGTACTGACATTTGTATATGAGAATCGTAGTTATTTCAACTGTTTTACAGTTTTCAGTTTTCTTGTTGTCCATAGTTGCTTTGCTGGCTTTGAGGACTAGCTGCTTCTTACTACATTTCTTAAGCTTGTAAGAAAACATTGTGCTGCCAGCCATGGTGGCGCACGCCTGTAATCCCAGCACCTGGGAGGCAGAGGCAGAGGGATTTCTGAGTTCGAGGCCAGCCTGGACTACAGAGTGAGTTCCAGGATAGCCAGGGCTACACAGAGAAACCCTGTCTTGAAAAAAAAAAAAAGAAAGAAACAAAAAAAAACCAACAACATTGTGCTGAATAATTTATTTTCTGTATCTTTCTCTTAATTACAATATAAGAGATGGCAAAAATAGCA
Organism: Apodemus agrarius; assembly: GCA_964023405.1. NCBI lineage: Eukaryota > Metazoa > Chordata > Mammalia > Rodentia > Muridae > Apodemus > Apodemus agrarius. Next base: position 65,359,611 of record OZ030015.1, on the reverse strand, counting down.
TTTTAAAAACTAATGTCCTTGGCCGGGCATGGTGGCACACGCCTATAATCCCAGCACTTGGGAGGCAGAGGCAGGCGGATTTCTGAGTTCGAGGCCAGCCTGGTCTACAGAGTGAGCTCCAGGACAGCCAGGACTACACAGAGAAACCCTGTCTCGAAAACAACAACAACAAAAAAAAACTAATGTCCTTAACTTTTAATAGATAGTAATGAGTCTGATCCTACAACATATATAAACAATATATGATATTAAACCATTTATCATTCTTTTAAAATTCAGAGCATTTTCTTCTCCTTATATAATAAATATGTCTAGAGACCAAAGGTAAGAACTGGAGGAAAACGCCAGACACAGCAGTAGCAAATGCATGTAAACACAGCATTTCGGAGGCAGTGACAGAAGAATCAGCAGTTCAAGGTCACCATCAGCTATATAGCAAATCCACAACAGCCTGAGCTACAAAAAAAAGAAAAAAGAAAAGAAAAAAAAGAAAATCTGAATTTAACTTTTAAAACTTAGCAAAAGTTGGGGCTGAGAGAGGGCTTGGCAGTTAAAAGTACTTGCTGTTCTTTCAGGTTTTGTTCCCAGCACCCATGCCAGGCAACACGCAACTGCCCGTAACTCCAGATCAAGTGATCTGCCACTTTTCAGGCTGCCACAGTGTGTGACTAAGTGTGTAAGAGTGGGTGTATGTAAGAGAATAGGGTAATATGTATATGTGAGTGTATATGTTTGTGTATGTGAGTATATGTTTATGGGTGAAGTGTATGAGAGAGTGTATGTGCATGTGTGTACATAAATAAAAATATATTTCTTTAAAAATCAGGGAAAATTATAAGGTGACTCGTTCTCAAGCCTCCACTAAGATTACGCTTGTTGTGAGTTCAGTTTTGGTTTGTCTACAGCAGATTCTCAAGCTTCCTGATGCTCAACCCTTTAATATAGTTCATCATGTTGTGGTGACCCCCCCAACCATAAAATTATTTCATTGCTACTTCATAATTTTGCTACTGCTATGAATCGTAATGGAAATATCTGTGTTTTACGATGGTCTCAGGAGACGCTTATGAAAGGGTCCCAAAATGGTGGTGACCCACAGGCTGAGAGCCACTGGTCTAGCACATTTTGTTGTTGTTGTTGTTGTTGTTTTTTCCCGAGACGGGGTTTTTCTCTGTGTAGTCCTGGCTGTCCTGGAACTCACTCTGTAGACCAGGCTGGCCTCGAACTCAAAAATCCGCCTGCCTCTGCCTCCCAAGTGCTGGGATTACAGGCATGCACCACCACGCCTGGCTGGTCTAGCACATTTTAAATCTGATTTTAAATGTATTTAAGTTTAAGTGTATGAGTGTGCATTTATGTGCACCACATGCTTGCCTAGTGCCAAAATTCAGAAAAGGGCAGTAGATCCCTTGGAACTGGAGTTACAGATAACTGTGAACTACATTGTGAACACTGTGTGAATGCTGGAAATCAAACCCAGGTCCTCTACCAGAGCAACGAGTACTTTTAACTGCTAAACCCATCTCTTTGGCCCCTTAAATCCCTTTTTTTAAAGTTCTGCACAGCAAGTTTTTTCTATCAAGTTTAGAATCTAACACTACTTAATGTTCTACTTAAATCTAATGCTCTATAATTTGACCTTTGTACACAGTAATATTTACTTCTTTAGGTGGATTACTAGAACAGTTTGTTTTGATGCCTTTCAGTCTGGACACAGAATGAATGAACCAACTCCTTGAAGTCTCTGACAGCTATGAAATTTTAGCTATGTAAGGTTTTTTGGGGGAAGGAGTGTTTGAGACAGAATCTTTCTGAGTAACCCTTGACATCTTGGCATTTAGTCTGTAGACCAGGCTGGCCTCAAACACACAGAGATCTACCTGCCTCTGACTCCTGTGTGCTGGGACAAAAGTTATATACCACCACATTCAGCTCTGTATAGGTTCCCCAATATCCTCTATGTAGACTTCCTCTGTCTGTTCCCCAATCTGTCAGATAGGTCAAAAGATTGAGTCCTATAAAAAATGTCTGCTAGTCAAATTAAAGAAGAAACCCTTCCCCTAGCTGTCAGCTCCCATAATCAGTTTTGTGATTAAACCCAATAAACAAAATAGATTGGTTCAATTCTAAACAATTCTCTCCTTAGAGGCCGCCCCTGGAAGAAATGCAACAAAAACAACCATCTTTTTAAACCAGCCCCAGCTATCTACAACAGCATAAAACTAAACTAGTTCTCACAGACAATCGGCTATGTGTGGATTGCCTATTCAACGGCCTTACAATTTACTTTATGTGTGGAAAACTCGGCAAATAAAAAGTAACCTTCCAGCCAGGCGTGGTGGCGCACGCCTGTAGTCCCAGCACTTGGGAGGCAGAGGCAGGCAGATTTCTGAGTTCGAGGCCAGCCTGGTCTACAGAGTGAGTTCCAGGGCAGCCAGGACTACACAGAGAAACCCTGTCTCAAAAAAAAAACAAAACAAAACAACAAAAAAACTAACCTTCCTAAACTACAAAACTTTTCCCTCCATCCCTAGTAGTCTCAATGAAAGGTCTCTTGTGAAGAGTCAAAAACAAGTCAAAACAACAAACCCTGAGCACAATTATTGGCCCTAGAACCACATCCTAGCTGTCCGCCTCTGCTGTCTAGTCTGTAGCTCAAATGCTGTTTCCCTTTCCTTTCACCCTTCTCCCTTTACTCCTGGAGTCTCACTTAGAAAGCCAAGATTCATCCTCGGACTGCTGGCAAGCAGGGACTAGAGAGGGGGGTGTGATCATCAAGGAAGGAAAGGGAGGGGGGTGTCATTTCAGAACCACGGTTTCCCCTGCAAACAGCACACGCAGAAGGCAACCTTGTGTCATCAGGCTATCGGGGATGCTGGTGTGAACATCATCAATTGGGAGTCTCCAGGCAAGCTGACCCCCAGCAAGAAAGTAAGAAAACCTGCGCTTTCCCTACTCCTGCCCTCAAGGGGCAGCTACAGAAAATGGGGGTGGGGCAGGATATTATCTTGCTCCTACTGGGGATGCATACACAAACAGACTGGGGGTTCCTTCGGTTATCCCCAATTATGAGGGTGGTGGAGGTTAAGGGAAGAGGGAACCCCTAACTAGTATTGCCTACCTCTTTTTAAAAAAGAGGAGAGTAAGAGAGAACGATTACATCCAGATGGAGTGCCCCTGAAAGCGCCCCCAGGTCACTCATCCCCGCACCAAGAGCAAGCGGAAGGGCTGGGATAAAGGGGATGGAGGGCTGGTCACGGGCAAGGCCCCACCCCCCCGGTTTAGGAGGGAAGGAGAGCCAGGGCTCACAACCGAATCCCCGGGCCGCCCCCTCGCGTCCCCCCCTCCCCGGCCCTTCCTCGGCCTGCGGAGCCCCCGGCAGCCCGAGAGGCAGCCGCTCCTCCCTCCCCTCACCCACCGCGTCCCCACCCCCACCCGCTCCCACCTCCTGCCCGCCGCGGCCCGTTACCTGCTCGTCGAAGCGGCTGACCACGGCCTGGACCCATTCCACCGGCCTGTGTGCGGCCATGTCCTCCCCGCGACCCGGGGGCAGTGGAGGGCCGGGTGGGCCGGCGTCCGGGGCCCGCCGGAGGGCAGGCGGCCGGCGCGAAGGTAAGGGCAGCGGCGAGCCAAGCGGCTGAAGAGTGCGGGCAGCTAGCGTTCCCACGGGGGTGGGGACGGGGGCCCGCGCGGCCCGCCGGGAGGGGGACAGGGGAAGGGGGCGTTGGCGAGGAGACTGGGGGAGGGGTGGGGAGGGGAGCCCGGGGAGGGGAGGGCGCCTGTGGGTGGCTCTCCCCACTAGCGCCGTCTCCCCTCAGCCATCACAGTCCGAGACGCCGCCATGACACCCCACCGGAAGTGGGATCCTTTCCACGGCTCGAGGAGAGGGAGAGCAAGCGAGCTCGAGATTGAGAGCGCGGCTGGGAAAGGGGAGGGGGAAGCGAGAGGGAAGGGGCCTGCTGCGCATGCGCCCGCGCCGGCCGGTTTCATTAATGAAAAAGCGAGTCCTCCTGGGGGTGACGTCACCTAACTCCTCCGGGCCCGGAGGCGCGCGTCGCTCACCGCCGCGGGTCTCCCTACCTAAACTGGCGCGGGGCTCTGGCCAGAGAATCTGAGCCGACTCCGGTGCGTTGGCTGTCATCGCCACTGCAGCCTCGAACAGCCCTTCCCCCGCTGGCCTCCGGGCTTGGATTGCTCCCGGGGTTAGAAGTTACGGTGTCCTGAGGCAAGGCTTTCTCTCCAACCGCTGATCTCTGCCGCGGATCTCTCCCGGAGGCTGTATTCAGTCCCTCTCCGCTTTCTTCACTTAAAAATATAAGGCACACACCGCCACGCAGTCGACGGGGCTTCAGAAGGCGGCTGAAAAGGGGTAAAAGGAAGGCCAAGAGAAGTTCCGTGATTTTTTTTTAAGGTCGCTTAAATTCCAAAGCAAGACCTAGTGGTGATCCAAGTTAGAGACTGGAGTCCCCAACCCAAAATTCATCTACTCAACTGACGGACAACCAAGTTAATAAAACTTGCACGGATGATAATTCAGATTGAAGACTAATTCACCACACTGTAAAGACCTTTAAAAGGCCTAACTAACATTTATACATTTCAGCCTTTCAAGCAAACCTTTCCAGTAGGCTTCAGTAGCCTTACCTATCTGATGGATAGAGCACTGGAGGTTCCAGGATATGCCCAAGAGCTGATAAGTACCAAAATGGTTTGGCTTTAAGAACAATTGGGAAGGGTGGCTCTCCAGAAACAAAGGCTTCCCAATGCCCAGAACCAGAGTTCGAAGGACTTATGTGGAATTGACTGGCCATGCTACAAAAGAAGATAAGTCCAAAAGGTGGTTTGCTTGAGGCTAGCCTGTTCTACTTGGGGTTTTCCAGGCCAACCAGGGCTTCACAGTGAAACTCCATTCAGTGGATGGGGAGGAAAAGGTGCTCTGACACTGGACTTTGAAATGAGTTTTCTTTTTTTGTTGTTTTTTGTTTTTCAGACAGGGTTTCTCTATGTAGCCCTGGCTGTCCTGGAACTCACTCTGTAGACCAGGCTGGTCTCAAACTCAGAAATCCGCCTGCCTCTGCCTCCCAAGTGCTGGGATTACAGGCGAGTGCCACCACCGCCCGGCTTGAAATGAGTTTTCTTCAATGCACTTTACTTAGGTCAGTGTTAAATGTGTTTCCAGGCAGGGTGTGGAGGTGCTCACGTTTATTAGAGGCAAGCAAATCTTTGTGAGAGCACCACTGCACCATAGTGCAGCCTTGTCTCAGAAACAAACAAAAGTGTGTCTACACACTCAGACAGCAACCTGTAGTCATCAGCCATTAGCCACACAAAGATACCAACTGTGTGATAAGATGAAACGAAACCACAGTTTTCATTTCACCACAGAAAATCCACAGAGCTATTAGCCCACGTACAAAGTGATATATCTGTAAAAAGAAGTTTCAAATCTGGGTAGGTTAGTGATCTTCCAAGATGCAAATTAAGTTAATGTTTCATCCCACTGAAACAAAAGGACAGAGATTGGCTGTTTCTATGATTCCTTCTTGAAAGCCGCAACATGGATGCTGATTTCTTTAGATGATGTCAGAGATGATGGCAAAGCTAAAGAGAAATGAATGACTGTTAAAGAGCCTTCTGTGCTTTCTTCATCCAGGACCCTGGGAAAAGCCCTTCATAGCACATAGCCCCAAATAGCATCCCAGCATGTCTACGTCGCTGCTAAACATCTAGAACCACTACCTCCCTTTTCCTTTCTCATACCGACTCTGGAAACCCCTGGTTAACTCACCTTCACCCTAGCATTTAGCCCTGGGGTCCCTTCCCTCCATCAGCATTCCATTTTTAAATGTCCTGTGTCATCCCTCTCCTTGTCTGGCCCCTTCCTGATTGTCTCCATTCCTCTCCAACTTTACGTGCTGGCTTCTCGCTCTTCTTTCTTTGCTCAGGCTCCAGCCACTGGATCTCAGTTCATCTTACTGTGCATGTGTACAAAGTCCTGTTTCCTCCCCTGCACTCCAAGCCTCTCATTGCAGATGGAGGCACTCGCCTTCACCCAGCCTCCTCTCTAACCAACTCAGTCAGTTCTTGTAAACCAATATTAAGTATCTATCAGGCCATTCCACACCAGAAACTTTGTTAAGCCATGCACAGTGGTATGATAGGGAGTCTAAAGCAAACCATCAGTGGAGGTACTGCCTGGTTAACTAAGGCGTACCCCTGCCCACACCCACCCATGCTTAAAGGGCAGCTATCACTCAGCTCTAGACAATCACTGCCACACAGGGATGCTGACCTCATGTTGCTAGAACTTCCAGTTACTTAAGAGAAGCTAACAATCCAAACATATGTATAGACGTTTCTAATTTTTACAGTGTGACAGCCAAATCACATTTCTCAATGTTGTACAGCCAAACAAAGTAAGTTAGCTGTCTGAACTTAGCTCACGGAAACTGAGTGGACTTGCTGTAGTCTAGTTAGCAGAGTAGAGCAAAAATTGGTTTATATCCTAATTTCCTTTCTTCTGCACTGTAAATGTTGAGTATTAGAGATATGTAAGTGTTCAATACAGTTTATCTCCCTCATCCATCCCCCTTCTTCATTTGATAAAAACTATGTATTATTTTTCAAGTCTTTTAATTTTTTTTTGAATAACTGTTCTACTTGCATGTATATCTAAGCACCATGTATGTGCAGTGCCTGAGAAGGCCAGAAGAGGGCATCAGATCCCCTGGAACAGGAGTTAAGCCGCCCTATAGGTGCTGGAAATCAAACCCAGGTCCCCTGAGGAGCAGCCAGTGCTCTTAACCACTGAGCCATCTCCCCAGCCCGTCGAGGATCTTGTTCAAAGTCTCAAGGTATTAATTCTACTCTCTCCCCATCTCTATGGGGATGGCACAGCACCTCCCCATCCCTCTACCCCTGCATACCAAAAAGCAAAGGCTCTTCTGAACTGACACACTTGTTTCCTAGCTGCTGGGAGGGTTAGTAGGCAGTAGCTAGTAGCCCTCCCCTGAAGCCCACTCCAGGAGTTGCCCTCTACTAAGGAGAGCTTCTGCATGCCACATTACAGACTTCTGGAGAGCCTTTTCAGACTAGATGTGAGTTCAGGGCAGAACCACTCTGAAGGCTCTCTTGGCTCCAGAGCTCCCCTGATCTGATCAGCTTCCAAGAAACTGAGTGGCTGAAGCTTTTGCTATAGCTACATTTTATTCAGCTTCTACTCCGCCTCAATACTACTCCCTCTGTACTGCACAATGCTGATCCCAGGGACACCAAGCGGCATGAAGGGAGTCTGATAGAGTGGAGCTGAATTACCCTGTGAGTACCCAGTGAGGCAGTGGGCAGTGAGGATCTCACAGCCTTGTGGGCTTTGGCATGCACAGACACACATGCATGCACCTAAATTTAAACCTTTTTAAAAAGAAGGTTGGGATATAATACCAATGGAAGAATGTAGGAGGTGCAATCTAGCAGGCTTTTTTTTTTTTTTTTTAATGTAAGGGAAATGGTAACTTAAGGATAGGAATAGGGCATATACCTGTAACCTTCACACTTGGAAGATGAAAGTAGGACAGTGGCGAGTTCAAGACCAACCTGAGCTAGTGAGACCCTGTCTCACTCAGGACAGCAACACATGCAGATGAAGTTATGTAACTGTGGATGCAGTAAATCTAGGCCATGGAGAAAGACAATGAAAGTCTTAAAGTGATTAATTACCAAAGGCTAAGGACAAAAGTCAAAGCTGAGTACAAGACCAGGGTTTAATTGTAAGAGCAGTCGAACTCCAAAGTGATTCTCAGGTCTGGCAAGTCTGCTGGGCCAAGGTCTGGACTAGCAGTTGGGGAAAGTGGGACTCGGACATGTGTGGCAGGTTATCTTTTTCCATGTATTTACAACCCTTAGAAACCCGTATCATCTTGAGTATTCTAAAGTTGTAGAAGTGTCTCTGTCCTCTGCATTAAAGGCTATTTACTGCCTCATCATCTCTCACCCATAAGTATATCTCCCTTGCAAGACAAAATGAGCCCTCAGAATCTACCTACACCTTTTCACCTGCCTACTAGCCTAATAACCAAGGATGTGTTAGATCCACTAATGGAGGAAAGGCAATGTGTATATTGAAGATAAAGCCAGCCATTTGTGTGTGTGTGTGTGTGTGTGTGTGTGTGTACAGAAGCTAGGAGAGCATGGGATCAGGTTCCCAAATTGCTTTAGGAAAGGAGGGAGGAGGAGAAAACAATACAAAGCAAAGCAGAATTTATTGATGTAAGAACATTCCTGTACCGTGGGATGTACATCCTGGCCAGGCCCCCAGGAAATGGTGCTACTGGGTTACTAGGATGGTTCTAGGAAGCTTAGAGAAAGCAATGGCCTGTACTCACAAAATAGAAAAACAACAAGAGAGACACGGGGAAGCAGCCACATGTATTGCCGGCACTCAGATGCTCAGGCAGGAGGATTGTGAGTTGCTGGCATCCCGGAATACATGCAAGTATAAGACCAGCTGGAGCTATATACAGGACTGAAAAAACAAAAACAAACAAAAAGGACTCAGAAAAGCAGGACACTAAGTAGGTATACAATGTACCTCTCCAGCTGGTGGTGTTCTGCCTTCTCTCACAAGCTGGTGAGAGAGGGACGCGGCATGCTGAGAACTTTCTGAAGGTTCTCTGTAGACCAGGGCTGCTGATAGACAGTATTAGAATTAGGAGCAGTAGGCTTCACAGTATTCTAGGTTGTTTTAGATGTCAAGATTAGAGTGGGCCAGACTCCCAGATTGCTATGCACATAGTTAATAGACCACTGGTAGAAATATAGGTCGGGGGCGGGGGGCTGGAGAGATGGCTCAGCAGTTAAGAGCACTGACTGTTCTTCCAGAGGTCCTGAGTTCAATTCCCAGCACCACATGGTGGCTAACAACCATCTGTAATGGGATCGGATGCCCTCTTCTGGTGTGTCTGAATACAGCGACAGTGTACTTATGCATAAAATAAATAAATCTTTAAAAAAAAGAAAGAAATATAGGTGGGCAACCAATCAGGTTCACTACATAATTTTCAAAACCTATAGATAGAGGAGGAAGAAACTAAGAGAAGCTCTCTCTGATAAATAGTCACTTGCCCCATTTCTTGATCCAAGCCAATTTCCAAAACTCAACTATTTAAGAAGATTGGATTCCTAGCAAGTCAATGAAACAAAGCACCACTGGTCCTCCCTGGCTGTAGAGGTAAAGTGGACATTGTTAGCTGCTGATAGACTTGCCAACTCTACAGCAACAGTTTTGGTCTGTGGGACAAAAGCTGTCATAGTGGGAAAGGTCAGGTGAAGGCCCCTGAACCTGTTCCTGGTCAACTAAAAGCATACATTTTCAAAGCTAGCCTGCTTCTGGGCATGACAGTACAAGCCTGTGATCCTAGTTATCAGGAGAGGGAGGCAGGAGGATCTGGAATTCAGGGTCATCCTTAATTACATAGGGAATTTGAAGCCAAGCTGTGGTATAGGAAGCCCTTTCTCAAAACAAACACATGGATACCTTGAGGGAATAGCAGAAATGAGAGAGAGACACACACAGTGGTAGAGTCCCCTACACACCACGCTGATCTAGCAACTAATTCTACTGGGTATCCGACCTGCCAGACATGGCGTGCCGTTTTTGTCATTTGCTTTATATCCCCCTTCCTGCTAAGAACCCAACGTCTCCAAGTAAAGCTAAAAGAAGCCTGGGCCCTCATCCTTCCTCAAGTGGTGATACTGACCCTGAACCTCTAGTTCAGGTTACGTAGAAGAAGGAACCCCTCCATTCTGTTAAGCATGGGCATCCAGACTCAAGGCTATAGAAGCCCTAACTATCCCAGTAAGTGCTATGACTTGTAAAGACTGAGAGGCATAAGTAACTGATAAAGGAGGATCTCGGGATGGAAGGAGAAATGACTTATTTGGTTGTTTGGGGTTGCTTTGTTTTGGGTGATAGTTGAACTCAAAGAATCACATATGCTTAGCATACACCACCCACCAAGCCATCTCTTGCCCATAATTGCCAGGTTCTTTGTCTAGAACCAAAGCTGCACAGCTGAGGGCCAGGGTCTCTTGGCTTGGTCAGGCATGGTACTCAGAAGGCTGAAACAGGAGGACTGACAGATATCTGAGGTCAACCTGGGCTACACTGTGAATTGCAGGCCAGATGTGGTTGCAGAATAAGACCTTATCAAAACAAAAACAAAGCAGGCTGGAGAGATGGCTCAGCGGGTAAGAGCACCGACTGCGCTTCTGAAGGTCATGAGTTCAAATCCCAGCACCCACATGGTGGCTCACAACCATCTGCAAAGAGATCTGATGCCCTCTTCTGGTGTCTGAAGACAGCTACAGTGTACTTACATATAATAAATACATAAAAATCAAAATATTAAAAAAAAAAACCAAACCCAACAACCACCATGACCACTGGGAAGGGGTACAAAGAGAAATGAGAGACAGAATATTGGTCCTCAGCTCCTGTTATCTAGGCCTGAAAGAATTTCTCTCTTTTTGCCTTTCCTCTAACCTTTCCCCTCCTCTAAACCTGCTCTGCCCACTCCAGACCTTCCTCTCCTTAGCCGTTAAGCACAGAGTCATCTTGTCCTCGCCTCAGTCATGCCAGGCTTCTAACTGCAGAGAGCAAGCCAGGGGCATGCCATAAGACATTTGTTGTCATTGCAATCAAAGGGCAGCAGCTGGAAACAATTGCTTACAAGCTAATTTTTATCAATGCCTAGTTAACAAAAGCGACTATGTGGACTCATCCCTGTGTATCGTTCTGATCTAGGTGTTAAAACAGCCAAGACAAAAACATGTCTTTCCTCCAGGTATGCTAGTGGTTGGGGAGTCTCTTCAGTCTTCCGTGATACAGAGTAGAAACATTTCTTTCAGAGCTCTCTAATCCTGCCGTTCATTTCTTCCTTACTTCACGAGTGTCTTTGCAGCTACATGGGATGTAGTGTAGCTGGATCTTGTTTTAAGTCAAGAGGCAGGGCCTTGTTATATTTCCAGAGCAGGTCTCAGACACTGGACTCAAATGACTCTCCTGCCTCAGCCTGCCATGCAGCCTGCCCAGCTTTATAGTTGAGCCTCAAATGTCTCCCAAAAGTCCACACAGTAAAGGATTGTCCCCAGGCCTTTGCTAGGTGGGGCCTAGTAGGAGGTCTTCAGGTTATTAGGGGCCTGAGCTAGGAAAGTACAAGACTCCAGCTCTCTCCGAGCTCCGCTTCCAGGTTGATGAGAGCAGCTTTGCTCTGCCGGGCGCACGATGTGCTGAATATTCAGGTACGACATGATTTAAGCGTGTGTATCACTCTCAGGAGCTATTGTGTCATCCTGGCTAGCCTCTCTCCTTAGAAACAGCCCCCGGTCGGCTGTTCTCATTAACCGCTGAGTCATACACGGAGGCAACGGTCAGAGGAAGAGAAGGCAGCCATCATGGTTGCCACCTCTCGGGTGGCCTCATTGTTCCCAGACTCAGAATGCAGTGCTGTCCAGTCTGCTGCTTCTCACAGTGAAAGGAAGAGGACAAAGGACAAGGGACGCCATGGCTCCTCAGCCGCCCACTGCCGAGCCTGAACCCTTGACACTTCCCCAGATATGCCGTGAGTCCGACTCAGTTACCCAGTCTGAAAGGAGAAAGGACAGGACAGAACAGATTCTTTCTTGTGGTTCCCAGAAACATCCAAAGTTCCCCCCAAAAGTCTTACAGGTTCTCAGGTGGGAAGCTGGAGGCCAGACTGCAGGAGAAACCTCTAGCCTTGCCCTGTCAAAACTCAACTCTGTTATTTCCCTCAGGACTCTGAGAAGCAAGTTCTCTCAGTAGTTTCACCTCTCCTGCTTCTAGCTCTGCTACCTTCCCAGCTGTGCCACGATGCCCATCAGACTGTGTCAGGTGCCCATCAGACTGAGCTACTCCGTCTGCACAGTCCGGGTGGTTCGGCAGAAGGGCAAGACCCACTTCTGATCACAGTGAAGTCAAGTCCTCTCTTACCAAGAGGACTGCATAAGGCCTGTGGGCCACATTCACGAGCCACGACCGAGGCCCTCTGCAGAGATGGGCACAGTGGTCACAGTCTTGTGACCCATTCGCAGACCACCTAAAATTCGGAAAGCCATGTGCCCTTGCATTAGAAGGAACTGGCTGGGCGGGGGGTGGAAGGAAAGTAGGCAGGAATATTTGGGTAGCAATATATGAAACATGGCAATGACACAGACAGGATAGGTGGAGTTTCAAGCTGGCCCAGCAGAGGAGGGAGGAGATTGCCAAGGATGGAGCCATTGTGGGCAGAGCTCTGGGGGTCTGCCTGCAAGCCTGGAACTTGTTGCTCCTAGGCCGTGTATAAAAGATGACTGTTTCCCAAGTCCAAAACCACAGCTACGTCCTAGCAGGAGTGTCAGAGACACCAGCATTTTCAACCAACTTCACGAGTGGAAGACACAGGTTTATCTTTGGCTTCAAACACATGCATCTTTTAATCATGTCAAGCTCCTGGTCTCAGCATCTGCAGTTCATCTAAACAGAGTGGGAGTGGGTGGGAAGGATATTGGGGGTTACAGCCTAGATGGAGAGTCTGAATTTACAGATGGCCATGAGCTGCTGTGTGGATGCTGAGAACTGAATTCAGATCCTCTGAAGGAGCAGCAAATTCTCTCAGGTACTGAGCCACCTCTTCAGCCCCAGCCACCCAGCAAGTTTGAAGCCAGCAGGCATACTAAGGCCCTGCCTCCAAAGGGGCTGTGGGGTGTGGGGGTTGGCATGGCGGTACAGACAGAGACAAGCGTCTGTGAGTTGGCAGCCATCCTGGTCTACACAGTGAAAGCCTTCAACAGAAGGCAAACACAAAAGAAGCATCACTCTCCTCCACTCCCAAGACTTGAGGCTTGGCCTGCCTGTGCTGGAAGCCTTTGCCACTCTGGACCTCATCACCGCCCTTCTCCTGCCTTCTCCAGACAAGCTCCTTGCGACCAGACGCTGTTTGTTTCAAGCCATATCTACAGCTTCGGGGGATCCTGTGTCTCTGGCCTCACCTCCTTCACCACCTGCCCTCAGACACACATACCCACACACAGACACATTGTTAAAAATCAAAATGTCTTGAAGTAAGAAAGAATAAAAAAAAAAAAAAAAAAAGATCTACCACATAGCTATGTTGCGGATAGTGAATCAGATAGCTTTCATATGTTTTTGTTCATACTAATCCATAAATCCCAAGTGTGTCTGCAGGTTGCCAGTGAAGAAGCTCCTCCCGGGAGGACTCACTTCCTTCTGCAGCCCTTGCCACATGAAACTTTCCCCTTTGGCCATTTGGCTGAGGTCCTTTTGGCAGTAGGAAGCCATACTTGTGGAAAATGCTAGTGTTCCTGGAACAGAATGCCAGATCACCTAAATCAGGCAGGCAGCTTCCACACAAAGCAGGCCGGAGTCTCTGCATGTGTTCCACTGAACTGTCCCTCCAGGGACGCTCCTCAGGAAAGGGGGCTATGGCCAGTAAATTTGGCACGTGACTCAGTCTGGTTTGTAGGTAATTGGAGGACATGTCAGCTTCTAGAAGGCTCTTGTAAATAGAACCATTAAAACAACGTACTAGAAGAAAAAGCATTGTGGAATGAGAGCTCTCGCCAGGAACTCTGATAACACTGGTAAACACTAGAGCAGTCATTTCTTTTTCTTTCTCTATTTTAAAATAATTATTTTATGTGAGCATTTTGCCCGCATGTATGTATATGCACCATGTGCATTGCCTGGTGCCCTTGGAGGACAAAAGACGACATTAGTGTCCCTGGGAATGGGGTTACAGGTGGTTGTGAGCTGCCATGTTAGTTAGGAGGATCTTTAAAAGTTCATTCAGGAACTGGTCCTGAATCCTCTGCAAGAACAGCCCGTGATCTGAACCGAGAACCTTTTCTCCAGACCCTAATTCTTTTTTTCTCTGTTTTTCTTTTTTAAAAATAGAGTTTTGTGGGCTGGAGAGATGGCTCAGTGGTTAAGAGCACTGACTGCTCTTCCAAAGGTCCTGAGTTCAAATCCAAGCAACCACATGGTGGCTCACAACCATCTGTAATGAGATCTAATGCCCTCTTTCTGGGGTGTCTGAAGACAGCTACAGTGTACTTAGATATAATAAATAAATAAATAAAATAGAGCTTTGTATTTAGTTATTTATTTTTATTTCATATGTGTTGTTGTTTTGCCTGCATGTGCATCTGTGTGAGGATATTGTATCCTTTGGAACTGGAGTGGTGACCTGCCATGTGGGTGCTGGGAATTGAACCTGGATTTTCTGGAAGAGAAGCTGGTGCTCTTAACCTCTGAGCCATCTCCCCAGCCCCTCTTCCTTCCTTCCTTCCTTCCTTCCTTCCTTCCTTCCTTCCTTCCTTTCTTCTTCCTTCTTCTTCTTTCTTCTTCCTCCTTCTCCTTCTCCTTCTTCAGTGCTGAATGTGGTGGTACACCACACCTTTAATTCCACCTCTCCAGAGGCAGAGGCAGAGGCAGGAGGATCTTTAAAAGTTCAAGACTAACCTGTCTAAGTAGTAAGCTCCAGGCTAGCTAGGGCTACATAGTGACTCTGTCTTAAAATCTTTTCTTTCGTCGGTGGCGCACGCCTTTAATCCCAGCACTTGGGAGGCAGAGGCAGGCGGATTTCTGAGTTCGAGGCCAGCCTGGTCTACAGAGTGAGTTCCAGGACAGCCAGGACTACACAGAGAAACCCTGTCTCGAAAAAACCAAAAAAAACCCAAAACAAACAAAGAGTGAGTTCCAGTACAGCCAGGGCCACACAGAGAAACCCTGTCTCTAAAAAAAAAAAAATTCTTTTATTTGTATTCTTCCATAAGTTAATGTATCTTGATCATATCTACATCATCTTCCTACTTTCCCCTCAACCCCCAACGTGTGCCCTTCCCACCTTCACCCTCCTCTTCCTCCTCCTCCTCTCTCTAACCCACTAAATTCAACTAGTTCTGTGAGGCAGCTGTTTCTCAGGTAAATGGGTAAATGGGTCATCTTTGGCCCAAACTTCACTCCTGTGTAATAGTCCCAAAAGCTAAGAGCAAGCTCATGATCCTAGGCTATTTCTTTTCTTTTTTTTTTTTCTTTCTTTCTTTTTTTTTTTTTTTTTTGTGCAGCAGCAGACAGTTTTTAAAAGGTTTATTTATTATATGTAAGTACACTGTAGCTGTCTTCAGACACTCTGGAAGAAGGCGTCAGGTCTCATTAGGGATGGTTGTGAGCCACCATGTGGTTGCTGGGATTTGAACTCAGGACCTTGGGAAGAGCAGTCAGGGCTCTTAACCACTGAGCCACCTCACCAGACCCCTAGGCTATTTCTAAGCAAAGCAAAGTTCTCCCAGGTCTGATAGCTGTATTTCAGAACTTAAACCCAAGAGTGGTTTAAAGGAGGAGGAGCTTGGCAAACTCAGGATAGACTTCTCTAGTCCTCGTGGGCAGATAGTACAGGTTCAATAACAGAACCAACATAAGTTTCCTGAAGAGATCCATCTCTGCATTTAGTTTTGCCTTCATTTAACTTACCTGTCCCAAAGGCATGGACCCTCATCTGCAGAGTTCCAAGATGACCAGGGAACTGAGGAGCTAGCTTGGTGAGTAAAGGCTTACAATCCAAGTGCTAGGATCCCCACATCTACATAAAACCCTGGCACGTGGAGCTAGAGAGAAGGCTCAATGGTTAAGAGCACTGACTGCTCTTCCAGAGGTCCTGAGGTCAATTCCCAGCACCCACATGGTGACTTACAGCTATCTGTAATGGGATCCGATGCCCTCTTCTGGTGTGTAGATGTATGTGTAGATAAAAACTCCTATATATACACAAAATACATTAATCAATCAATTAATTAATTTTTTTATTCTTTATTTTATTTTATTTTCTATATTCTATGTTTACATTCCAAAGGCTTTCCCCTTTCCCAGTTCCCACCCACCACAGTTCCCATAGTTCCTCTCCCCCGCAACTATTCCCCAATCATTCCCCCTCCCCCCTCGGTTTCTTTACTAAACTGGATACAATCTTTACATGCCCAGGGTCCTCTCCTTTCCTCTTCTTGGGAATCATTTGACTTGCTATTTGTGTCTTGAGTATTTAGGGCTTCTGGGCTCATTAATATTCACTTATCAGTGATTGCATTTCATGTGCATTCTTTTGTGAAATTAATTAATTTTTATTTCATTATTATTCAATTAATTAATTGAAAACCTGCACAACCGGGCGATGATGGCTCATGCCTTTAATCCCAGCACTTGGGAGGCAGAGGCGGGCAGATTTCTGAGTTCAAGGCCAGCCTGGTCTACAGAGTGAGTTCCAGGACAGCCAGGGCTACACAGAGAAACCCTGTCTCGGAAAAAAAAAAAAAAAACTGCACAGGGCTAATGAGATGGCGGGGCAGGAAAGGCACACATGGTTGAAAGAGAAATAACTCATGGAATTTGTCCTCTGATTTCTGCGAGCACACACTGTAGCATGTGAGTGCTCACCCAAATACATAAATAGGTAAATAAGCATCTTAGGTGGAGTTTGCATTGCTGTGATGAAATGCCATGCTTTCACTGCTTGCAGTCCATCATTCAGGGAAGTTGGGCCAGGACCTCAGGGCAAGAACCCCAAGGCAGGAACTGGAAGAAGCAGAGGCCATGGGAAGTGCTGCTTAGTGACTTGTTCAACTGCTTTCTTACAGCACCCAAACCACCACCCCAGGAGTGGTACTGCCCACAGTGAGCTGGGCCTTCCCACATCAAGTATCAATCAAGAAAATGTACCCCAGGCTTGCCCACAGGCCACTTTAGCCAGAGCATTTTCTCAGTTGAGGTTTCCGATTCCAAAATGACTCGCCTGTGTCAAGGTGGCATAAAAATTAGCCAGTATAGCTGGGCAGTGGTGGACACACCTGTAATCCCAGCACTTGGGAGGCAGAGGCAGGTGGATTTCTGAGTTCAAGGCCAGCCCAGTCTACAGGGGGAGTTCCAGGACAGCCAGGGCTACACAGAGAAACCCTGTCTCGAAAAACCAAAAACAACAACAACAACAACAACAACAAAAAAAACCCAACAACAACAACAAAATTAGCCAGTACAACAAGTAAATGCAACAATAACAACAACAACAACAACACCCTGGCATGTGTGGTGGCTCCCTAGTGCTTGCTAGCTAGCCAGTCCCGCTGAACCAGTGATATCCAGGTTCAGTGAGAGCCCTTGCCTCAAAAAATGAGGTGTTCAGCAAGATACCAATGTTGACCTCTGGCCTCCACTTGCACACAATCTCTCTCTCTCTCTCTCTCTCTCTCTCTCTCTCTCTCTCTCTCTCACACACACACACACACACACACACACACACACACACACACAGGAGAGAGGCAGGAAAGAAGAAAAGAGAAAGAAAACTAAGAGTGGGCCTAGCAGGGACCCCAGTATAAAAAGCTCACCCAAGCCTTTCCAACCTAAGTCATGGCGCTTCGAATGCTTGCTCTTTGCCTACAAATCACACTTAGAGGATTAAAATTCCCCGGCCCAAGCTGGGCATGGTAGTGCATGCCTGTAATCCCAGCACTTGGGAGGCAGAGGCAGGCAGATTTCTGAGTTCGAGGCCAGCCTGGTCTACAGAATGAGTTCCAGGACAGCCAGGACTACACAGAGAAACCCTGGGGGGGGGGGGCGGGGGGAGGCGTGGATTCCCGGCTGTTGCACTCTGTGCTGGAGGGGAAACTACTACTCCAGCAGCCCTAGGGCAGAATCCCGAAGAAAAGACTCAAGTGCAGGCCTTTGTAAACAAACTGATAAGGACCAGTGGAGGAGGTGTGGCTAGGATAGAGCACCTGTTAGAATCACTCTAAGAACCTGAGCGATCTAGAGCAACTGCCCCCAAGTGTATATAGACAGCGTAGGTTCCTAGCAAATCCACTGTCGGGCAGCTCAAGAAGCTTCAAGGAAATGTAACCAACGTTTGCCTGCCCTAAGGCTTGTGAATAATGGTGACCTGGGGGCTGAAGAGATGGCTTGGTAATTAAGAGAACCGGCTGCAGCCCGGCGGGGGTGGCGCACCCCTATAATCCCAGCACTCTGGGAGGCAGAGGCAGGAGGATTTCTCGAGGCCAGCCTGGTCTACAGAGTGAGTTCCAGGACAGCCAGGGCTATACAGGGAAACCCTGTCTCGAAAAACCAAAAAAAAAAAAAAAAAAAACAAAAACAAAAACAAAAACAAAAACATTTGTTCTGCATGCAAACAAGAAAAGGCTTTCAGCTCAGAGGAAACGGGACCAAGCCAGGTACTGTGTCTGGATCAAATTCCAGGAGAGCCAGGATTTGCCAGGCTCTATTTCCTGTGGGCCTGGATTCAACAGGATGATACAAGTTTCAAATGAAATTAAAGCATGACTGGAGTGGATCTGGTTTTGGGATTCTAATTTAGAACAAGAGGTGGGAGGACCCTGAATCAGATGCTCATTTGAGCGTGTCTCTCGCTCTGTAACTCAATAGGCTCCTTCACTGCGGAATGCCGGAGTTAAAACAGTGAAGATTTTTCTGCACAACCTTGACAAGTGCTCCGTGTGCTTTGCAGGGAGTCCCCAGTTCCCGGTCATGGTCAGATGCTGAAGGGCTTCTGCGGTGGGGAAATGACCTACACCTTGGAATGTTAATTACACTTGCCCCTGGGCCTTCAGGCTGGAAACACAGCTGGACTGTTGAGTAATACTACAGGCCCTGTCTTGTCCGGCTGGCTCTGCTTAGAAATGAAGAGAGGAAATCCATTCAAGTTTTGCCTACAGTCAGGATTAGCCCTTTAAAGTTTTCTGTCCCTTCCAACGAAGCTCCCCAGAGGAACTGGACTGGAGACAGACCTTTAATCCTTCTCCTATTCCCTGCAATGGCAAATTCTTCCAACTGACTCGCCTTGGTCCCTGTAACCTTAGATTGGACACAAAAGGCAAAAACCTAGGACTGGGCAGACAAACCTTCTCTGCCATCCATGTTCACAATCTCTAATTGCTCTTTCTGGTTGAAAACAAAGTCCCAAGGTTTTGGCAGAATCTTCCAGTAATTTGGCAAATACAGATCACCTACTCAAGATAGATTTTCCAAAAGAGCTGAAAACTAATACTACAGAGACGAGGAGATGGCTCAGTGGATGAAAATGCTTATAGGTCTGGAGAGATCATAAGCACATTTCTTTCTTTCTTTCTTTCTTTCTTTCTTTTTTTTTTTTTGGTTTTTCGAGACAGGGTTTCTCTGTGTAGCCCTGACTGTCCTGGGACTCACTCTGTAGACCAGGCTGGCCTCGAACTCAGAAATCCACCTGCCTCTGCCTCATAAGCACTTTTCTGCCCTTCATGGGCCCCCTCAGTACACACACACATACTTACATACAGAGACAGAGAGACAGGGACAGAGAAAAAAGAATTATAATTTTAAAATGTTATGTGATGGGTGGTTTGTCTGCTTGCATGTATGTACACCACATGTGTGGCTAGTGCCCATGAAGGCCAGAGAGGGTGTCAGATCACCTGGAACTAGAGTTACAGATGCTACATGTGACCCAGCATATGCAGAACATGGACTCTGGGGAGCGGAAAGTGACTGAGACACAGTGGCAGCCACAGGCAGGGGGAGCTGCCTTTTTGTAACCAACCACCACCATGGACATACAAGAGCTTTTAAAGGTTGATACCACAGAGGTATCAAGCGGTAAGCAGCAGCAGTGGGTTTCCATGAGAATGTGCCTCTTACTGATTGTTTTCTCTCCTGGGGTTGTGTCTGGCTGTGTAGAGTATTAGTTTGTTCTGCAGGCTCTGCAGGCAATCCTGGGATCTACCAACTGTGGAGCTAATCCTTCACCGTTAGACATCACGACAGTGAGTCCTATCATCTGCAACTACAAACTCACTATTACCAAAAAGACCAATGCAGTAATTATCAGAATAATGCTTCTAATTATAGTAATAAGGCTTTCTTTTTTTAAAATATCTCCAGGCTATAAGGAATGAAGAAAGACATGTATTGAAAACAAAAACAACAAAAACAGTGGCCTAGAGAGACGGCTCAGCAGTTAAGAACACTTGTTGCTCTTGCAGAGGACCAGGATTCCATTTCCAACACCCGCATGGTGACTCGCAAACATCTGTTGTTTCCATTCCAGGAGATCCAGTGCCGTCTTCAGACCAAGCCTGCACATGATGTGTATACACATAAAACATTTACACATAAGATAACATGAATAAATCTAGTTTTAAATCTGTGAGACTAGAGAGATGGCTCAATGGTTTAGTTCCAGCACCCTCATGGCAGGTCACAACCATCCTTAGCTAAAGTTCTAAGGACCCGACACCCTCTTCTGACCTCTCCTGACACAAGGCAAGCATGTGGTTCACACACATGCAGGTAAAACTTCCATACACCTAAAATAAAAATTAATACAAAAAAGGACCCAAGTTGGTTCACAACCATCTATAACTCCAGTTCTTGGGAATCCAATGCCCTCTTTTTACATGCATGCCACACTTCTATACATGCACGCAAAACACCCATACACATGAAATAAAAATAAAATTTTAAAAAAGAAAAAAATGTGACCAGAGTTGTTGCTCAGGGGTAGAGTGCTTAGCTAGCATGTAAGCCCTCAGACCACTGAAAAATTACATGTAAGTTAAACAAGAAACACTCAACACAGTATGTCTTTAATAATCATCACCATCAAACAAAAAGATAATAATAATAATAATAATAATATAAACTAATAAAATAAAAAGAAAGACATATTTAAAAGAAAATAAAAGAGCTAACCTGCCGGGTAGTGGTGGCGCATGCCTTTAATCCCAACACTTGGGAGGCAGAGGCAGGCAGATTTCTGAGTTCGAGGCCAGCCTGGTCTACAGAGTGAGTTCCAGGACAGCCAGGGCTGTACAGAGAAACCCTGTCTTGAAACAAACAAACAAACAAAAAAAGAGCTAACCTGGTCTACAGAGAGAGTTCCAGGACATCTAGGAATATATAGAGAGACCCTGTCTGAAAAGTACTAAAAGATAATAATAATAAAATAAGAAGAAATGGTTAAGCCGGGCGGTGGTGGCGCACACCTGTAATCCCAGAACTTGGGAGGCAGAGGCAGGCAGATTTCTGAGTTTGAGGCCAGCCTGGTCTACAGAGTGAGTTCCAGGACAGCCAGGGCTACACAGAGAAATCCTGTCTCAAAAAAAAACAAAAGAAGAAGAAGAAGAAGAAGAAGAAGAAGAAGAAGAAGAAGAAGAAGAAGAAGAAGAAGAAGAAGAAGAAGAAATGGTTAAAAGAAAATAAAAAGAGCTAGCCTGGTCTACATAGGCAGTTTCATGGCATCCAGGAATTTGTAAAGACCCTGTCTAGGAAAAAAAATCAAAACTAAATTGGAAAAATGGCTCAGCAGTTAAAAGTGCACACTGCTCTCTCTCAGCACCACAAGTATGGGCTCACAACTGCCTGTAACTCCAGCTGCAGGGGACCTGATGGCAGCTTCTAGTCTCGAGGTCATTGTGCACACACACACACACACACATATACACACATCAAAAAATTAAAAATAGGGGGCTGGAGAGATGGCTCAGTGGTTAAGAGCATTGACTGTTCTTCCAGAGGTCCTGAGTTCAATTCCCAGCAATCATAAAACATCTGTGATGAGATCTGACTCCCTCTTCTGGGGTGTCTGAAGTACATCTACAGTGTACTTACATATCATAATAAATAAATAAGTCATTAACAAAAAAGAAAAGAAAATTAAAAATAAAGCCAGGCCTGGTAGTGTACATGTGTAACTTTGGCACGTAGGCAGCAGTGCAGGCACAGCTCTATGAGCTCCAGGCCAGCTATAGTTTCTCAAAAAATTAAAATTAAATCCTAAAAAGAAACAGAAAAATCTGATTAAACTTTTAAGTATTACAAATCCAGGCATGCTTGTTCAGGCCTTGTGTTTAATCAGGAGGCTGAGGCAAGCGGATTTCTGAGTTTGAGGCCAGCCTGGTCTACGAAGTAAGTTCCAGGACAGCCAGGGCTACACAGAGAAACCCTGTCTCAATCAATCAAACAAACAAACCTCTAACTTGCAGAGCAGCAGTCTCTATAAACGTCTGTGCACACCAGAAAGCCAGGGTATTTGTCTAAGTCCTTGGCTGGGGCAGTTGTACTCACATCTGGAATGGTGCCTGCCGACTGGTGTGGTGTCCAGCACGACAAAGCGATGCCCAGAAAGACTGACTCACAGCAGCTGACAAGTGTGTTCGCAGACTCTGAACAAATGAAAAGCAAATGCGTGTGCAGTGCAGCTCCCGTCCTAACAGCATCCTCACCCGATGTTGGTGGTGGCCACGGCAGTAGGGCATTTTTGTCTGCTGTTTTGTTTCCTGAGTTAGGGTCTCTCTGTGTATTCAGTGGCTAGCCGGGAACTCACTTATATAGATCAGGCTGGCCTCAAAATCATAGAGATCCACCTACTTCTGCCTCTGGACTGCTGAAGTTAGACGTGGGTACTACCACACTTGACACAAAGTTTTGTAACAAGACCCCAGACCTTAGTAGGCCTCTGTACTTTAGCACAACTGACTCCGTGATGGAAGTGCCATTCCAGCTATAAAACTGAGCACATAGACAGCACCACCTGCCAGAACTAAAACAAAGGCCCGATCCATCAAAGTCCATAGATTGTCTCTAAATGTAACAACCTTGCTTTGGGGCTTCTATAGTTCTTCTTCTTGCTAACTGTTAACTGAAGTATGTCAACCCAAAATATGTGTGTGTGTGTGTGCACTTAAAAGCTCATCCTGAGAAAGGCTTGGTGCTACACTGGGATCTTGAACACTCAGTGTAGTGGTCTTCTGGCTAACAAACACTTTCTACCAGCTTCACCAAGCCAAGCAGTCTTCTCTGGTGAATACTCCACAGTTGTTTTTAAGATCATAAGGTTTATTTATTTCTCCCTGCAAAGACTTGTGGTGTTTTCTGAGTGTGGCCCACTGACATCACTTCCTGTTTCCTTATTCTCACCTTAGAGTCTTCTGAAGCAATGTCCATTTCAACGCCGACCTGGGAACTTCCCATAATGCTAAGCTAGCGGGAGTCACTGTCACGCGCTCTGTGTTCTTATTTTTCTATCTTTTAGGAGGGAGCACACACATAGCGGGCTCAGGGTTTAGTCAAGTGGCACGTTAGCTTCCTGTTGCTGCTGTAACAGATTGCCACAAAGTTAGTGACTCAGAATGGCACACATATACAGCCCTGCACTTCCAAAGCGAAAATGTCTGAAATCAGTCTCACTGAGATTGTAGATCAGTGTCTCCAGGATTGTCTCCTTCTGGAAGTTTCCGGGAAGGATCTGTTTTCTTCTCACAGTTAGCAACATGTCCTCAACCCCTCGTTTTTATGCTCATGTCTCCTCCTACTGCCTTTGCTCGTCCTGTCTCTCTGGGAAGAAGCCTTGTGATTACATCGAGCTTACCTGCGCATTCCAGGCTGTCTCCACTATGAGACCCACAATTCAATCACATCTCCAGAGGGCGATTTTTGCTGTATAAGGCAGCGTTTACACTACAGATAGCAACAGACAGTTCTGGTTTCCCCCCATCAGTTCAGTGTAAGGTTGTATAAAGAAGGGAGAGTATGAAAACAAGAAAACCACAGACATCTGGAACACAGAGAGGGGTATCTGGAGTGCTTTGTGCTGACTGTTCTAACAGAGTGAGGGTTGCAACTGTACTTAAGGCATCAGGGCAATAGTTAAGCACTGTGAAACATAGTTAAGTGCCTGCCTGTAAGGGTGTTAGTGCTGTGCTGAGTGCCTTTAAGAATTTTTTATCCCAGCACTTGGGAGGCAGAGGCAGGCTGATTTCTGAGTTCAAGGCCAGCCTGGTCTACAGAGGGAGTTCCAGGGTAGCCAGGGCTACACAGAGAAACCCTGTCTCAAAAAACAAAAAACAAAAAAACAAAAAAACAAAAAAAAAGAATTTTTTTAAAGTAATGGGTGTTATGTATGTATGTATGTATGTATGTATGTATGTATGTTTGCACACCATCTGCATGCCTGGTGCCCACAGAGGCTTGTGAGCTACCGTATGAGTGCTGGGAACTGAACCTGGATCCTCTGCAAGAGCAAACAGTGCTCTTAACCATTGAGCGTCTCTCCAGCCCCTCTTTGCGTGATTAAGTACCTTGGTGTTCTGCTCTGTGAATGAGTGAGTGCACAGGGAACAGGCTGTTCTGGTTTTGAATGGCAAGTCCTTTCCTTAAGCCCAGTATCATGGAGTGGAAAACGGAGCCAGCCTGTTCTCCAGAAGCCCATCAGATTGCCTTTGCACAGCCTCCTGGTTTTGGATACATTCTGACCTCTCTGATAACACTGTGGCTAGGAGGAAGAAGGCCGGCAGCAGCTGAAGACCACACCTCTCCAGGAGGCCTTCCTTGCTCCAGGCACAATCACTCCAAACACACCCCACACCCAAGGTAAAATAAACTTCAGTGAACTTTTGGTGACCTGATAGCTAGTCTCGCTCTGGATGGGGACACTCAACAAGAACCTAGGGATTAAAATAATAAAAAGGAGCCGGGCGGGGGTGGTGGCGCACACCTTTAATCCCAGCACTTGGGAGGCAGAGGCAGGCAGATTTCTGAGTTCGAGGCCAGCCACAGAGTGAGTTCCAGGACAGCCAGGGATACGCAGAGAAACCCTGTCTCTAAAAGCCACAAAAAAAAAAAAAAAAAGGAATAAAATAAAATTATAAAATTGTGAAGAAGCCAGTGGCTGGTGGGATTGACTGTGTGTGCAAATTGGTGCAAATGTATCCTGTGTGTATCTGTGTGTGTGTCTGTATATGTGTGTATGTGTGCCCCACCACCACTCCCTGCTATATAATCAGGCTGGTCAGCTCACTTTTTTTGAGTTAGCCAGGAGACATTTTCTTGTATAGCTCTCAGATATTATGTTAGACTCTAGTTCCAATATAAAATAGCTCTTTCCTGAATGGTCTCTTTGCGGCTATATTATTATTATTATTATTATTATTATTATTATTGGTAGTGGTGGTGGTTTTGTGAGACAGGGTCTCACTATGTAGCCTTGGCTGGCCTGGAGCTCATACAGTTCCACCTACCTCTGCCTCTGGGCTGGGATTAAAGGAAGGTGTGTTCTGCCACGCCCAGCAGAGAAGCCCCAACTGATCTGAGAGATGGTGGGCTGCAAAGGCAGTAGGAGGAGGGCGGGGGACAGTTCTAGAGAGTGACAAAGGGTAGAGGTGACAATAGGCTGGGAAGAATGGAGGAAGCAAAGATCTGAAGAGAGCAGAGGACAGTTCCAGTGCCTGGAAGAGCCCCTAGGAGCTGCAAGCCCCTTAGGGATGGCAAACACAGAAGGCTGAGGTACTGGCAGAGCTGGCAAACACCAAAGACGTCTTGGCACTCAGGAACTTGGCTGCTGCAGCACTAACCACTGCAGAGGTCAAGGGTCCTGACACTTTAGGCTTCTACACTGTAACACCGGCAGGTCCTGACAGCTGCTGTCTGAAGCTGTTGCTAGCTGCTGGCTAGAGACAAAGATTTCACTACCAAATACCAGGTCATTGGCAGTGGGAACCCAGAAGTGGTTAAGACCTGAGCTCCTAGAGTTACATTTTTGGCTAAGCCACAAGTGTCTAGTTATTGAGGCTTGGAGCTATAAGCCTATGAGTCTGTCAGCCCAGTCCATAGGTTGCTGGTTCCCAAGGACCCAGAATGTGACCAACACTGAAGAGCTGTTTCTTGCCTACTAGTGGTTTCTATCTAGGAACAACAAAAGGTCCCGGCCAGTTCATCGCTGACCCTTCTACCATTGTCACGCTGGTTTAGTTTCCTCTTCTTGGAGTTTTTAATGTCTTTAGCAGACAGACCAAGTCACCCAGGCCCTGTCCAGGAAAAGTATCTCCTTTTTGCTCCATAACTGCACAAAGCTGTTTCATTGACTACTGCTCTGCCTCCAGATGATAGCTTTTGTTTTGTTTTTAAAGACTTAGTTAATTTGTGTATTTATGTTGAGGGGGCATCCACGAGACCCAGAAGAAGATGTTGGAGGGGGAACTGGAATTAGAGTTGGTTGTAAGCTCTGATGTGGATGCTGGGAACCAAACTTGGGTCCTCTGGAAGAGCATCAAGTGCTCTAAACTACCGACCGATCTCTCCTGCCCCTGATGGCAGCTTTTTAATTAGTTGCCAATGAACTTTGCCCAGGAAAGCTGAAGAGAAAAAGACCAGACAGTCACCTATGCATAGGAGCCATCGGCCTTTCTCTCCAACGGGACGGGCGGTGGCAGCCAGTCAGATCCGGGCGTCTCCATAGCCAGCCTAGCCTATCGATCTGGCTCCAGGTCAATAGAAGGCTCATCACAAACAAGAAAGGTGGACCTTAAGGAAGAAGAACACCTCTGAGGTATCCTCCTGCCTCCACAAGAGCAGCAGAAATACACGCTGAAATATGAACACACACACACACACACACACACACACACACACACATACACTTAAAAAGAAAGATTATGGCCGGGCAGTGGTGGTGCACGCCTTTAATCCCAGCACTTGGGAGGCAGAGACAGGCGGATTCCTGAGTTCGAGGCCAGCCTGGTCTACAGTGTGAGTTCCAGGACAGCCAAGGCTATACAGGGAAACCCTGTCTCGAAAAAACAAAAAAACAAAAAAACAAAAAACAAACAAACAAAAAAAAAAAACAAAAAAAAGAAAGATTATAAAAAGTCCCCCAATACAAAATGCTTTGGAAAGCTGAGGCGTATCATATGTAAATCACCAAATAAAGTCTTCAAGGTCAAAGACCTTCCTGGTACTTGAAGTTACAGAAAGCCACACGCTGGAGTTCCCAAGCTTTGAGTAACTCGTGGAAATTCGATCTTATATAAGCTTGCAGGCACTGAGCTTACTGAAGAAACCATCATGTCCATGCTTACCTCAGAGAGAGACAAGGAAAGAAAGCCTTCCCCGCTGCACACAGACACGCTGGCTTCTCTTTAATGAGAAGCTACAAACCTGCTACACTGAATATTCTTGGATCATGTCAGATAATCATAGGTGCAGCCACTGGCTTAGTCACATCTTGAGTTTCATAATCACTATATAATTGACACAGACCTTTACACGGTCCTTTCTCCCTGGAAGCCAGTTTATTGCCGGAATTAAGCAACCGTCACTCTGAGGAAAAGGAAGCTAGTTACTCACCTGGCACACCTTGAAGGTGAGTGGAAGCTTTCTAGAAGTTTCTGTTCTGCCTTGTCAAATGGTCCAGGTGGAAACAAGCAAATTGCCCTTCAGGGTGCAGAGACTGGGGACTAGGGACACTCCTGTAAAAAGCGAAGGCTTTTCATACACATGCTGGTATGGCTGTTTGTGCCTGTAGTTCCCCTGCACTGGGGATGAATCCTGACAGTTCACTGGTCAGCCAGCAGGCCAAAATACATAGTTTCCAATTCAGTGAGAGGCAGTAAGGTAGACCGTGACAGGAAGATACCCAGCATCTTGATCTGGCCTCTGCATGCATCACACAAACACACACACACACTTACACATACACACTTGCAAAGATACAAAGGGTTTCTCTGCAAAAAGGAGCCCAGAGCATAAAAGCATTTGATGTCTAGGATGTCAAGAGAAGTAATTAACCGATTGCACCCGTGGCCTCCTCTGCATAAACACAATTAAACCTTTAAGCCTCTCAGAGGCAGCAACTGTTGCCAGGACTCTGAAGCCAGAAGGCCCAAGCAAATCCCAGCTTGGCAACTCTTCTGCTGTCTTAGTTAGCTTTCGAATCGCAGTGACCACAAGAGCTGACAGGAACAGAACACGGGAGGAAAGAGCGATTTCTCTGGGCTCACGGCTTCCGGAGCTTTTCTTCCGGAGATAGTGTGGAAGGCAGATGGAGAAGTTCGTGGGATCTCTTAGGACAGGGACACGTGATGGATGTAGGCTGTTCACATCATAGTGGACCAGGAAAGAGCAAGGTAGGAAGTAAGCCATACAGCCACACCAGGGCCAGAGTCTAATGACTTCCTTCTAATGGGCTAGGCTTCATTTCCAAAGTTTCCAGACTCTTCCCTGAAATCACCCCCAGCTGGGGGCAGGGGTGGGAGGGGGCAGTCAAGTGTTGAAGATACGACCCTATAGGGAGTATTTCCGATTCAAAACAGAACGCCTGCAATAATGACCTCAGGCAGATGGGACTTACCGGGCTACATGGCCCAGGGGAATCTGGGAAGGATTAAAAGTACAGAACATAGTTGTGCAGTGTGTGTGGATGGAGCTAGTGAGCCTTACCTGCTTCTGCTCAGTATTCACTCTCACCAGCCTCTCAGGTCATGTCCTACCCAGAGGCTTGCTCAAACCACTACGCTACCTCTCCCTTTAAGAAGCAACACTGGAGCCGGGCTGTGGTGGCGCACGCCTTTAATTCCAGCACTTGAAAGGCAGAGGCAGGCAGATTTCTGCGTTCAAGGCCAGCCTGGTCTATGGAGTTGAGTTCCAGAACAGTCAGCTACACAAACCAAAACAAAAACCAAAAGTGGCAACACTGGGATCTGTTGGTGCGTATTTGGGTTCTCCACCAGCTGGCCACAGTATCTAACCCTGGGCGAGAGCAAGTGCCGCATTAGGGTTCCATTTGTCCCATTTTGTTTGAAGTGGGTTTTGTTATTGTTTTTGTTTGTTTTCTTAGGTTGGTTTTTTTTTTGGGGGGGGGACAATATAAACATCGTCTTCTAAACCAAAATGAACTACAGGGCCTAAACATTTAAAACAGTGTTCACCCTGAGGTGAACTACAAACTACACAGGCACCCTCAGAGATGTGGGTGCCAGCTCCCAGCCGTCTCTCCGGTCCCAGGCGGCCGACCATCAGGGCCGAGCTGCTCAAGGCCTTCTTCAGTAGAATTTGCTCCGTGCCTGAGTGTCTTGGCCCCAGCTGGCTCCTTGGCAGTTCAGAGTCACCAAATCTAGTGACTGTCTAATTCAATCCACATCTCGTTCAGTACAGTAACCTGTCACATAGGTGCTTCAGTCTGATTCTTGATTTGCTAACGAACATAGCTTAAGAGACTAGGTTCTGAGTCATACCACACAGGTCAACGGCATGTCCTAGTGTCTATGGCTGTCCGCTAGGCGCCAGTTAACAGGGTCTACCCTGGGCGACGGATTGAGGGCAGATATGGTATAGTCACTTAACAAGGCTGGCCCATGACTTCCGCCCTTCCTCTCTCTCTCTCATTAGTGTATATTCATTATGTAAAACAGCGTATTTCATTGTGGCATTTTTGTGTGTGCATATAATGTACTTCCTATATTCCTCTCCCATTAGTCTTGTCTCCTCGCCTCTCCTACCTCAAACACACCCTTTTCCTGGTCTCAGTTCCTCTCTCCCTTTGGCGGTTGTTGTTTAAGGTTTAGAAAGTTCTTTGATGGATCGTGTGTGCCTGCTTGAGTTTGTGTGCACCATTTGCCTGTGGGAGCACTGACGGCCAGAAGAGGCCATCAGATCCTCTGGAACCCTTCCCTGTGATTGTGAGCTGCCCTGTAGGTGCTGAGGCTGAACTCAGGCCCTCAGCAAGAGCAGTAAGCACCTTTAGCTAATACTACTAATAATACTAATACTAAGGCTACTCTCCAGCATTGTTTTGATTTCTGAGATGGGATTTCACTATGTAACAGTTGCTGGTCTGGAATGCTCTCTGTAGTTCAAGCTGGCCTTCAGCTCACCTGTGATGCACCTGGATCTCACTGGGATTAAAGTCACCACAGTTGGCAGTTGTTTTAATTAATGTGTGTGTGTGTGTGTGTGTGAGAGAGAGAGAGAGAGAGAGAGAGAGAGAGAGATGCATGTTGGTGTGAATACACAAATGTTCCTGTTTGTGTGTGTTGGCACATATAAGCCCTGGTGCATGTGTGGGGGTCAAAGAGCAACCAACGGGAGTCAGCCTCCCCTACTATCATGAAGGGTCTAGAGATCAAACTCAAGTTGCCAGACTTGGCCACAGTGCTTTTACCCACTGACCTACCTCACCAGCCCATCACCTTTGTGCTCATGTCTGTTTTATTAAATCTACATCGCACATGTGTGAGAACCTGCAACCCCAAGTCACAGCCTGGAGGAGATTGCTCGGGAAAGCTGCCCAACCAGGACTTAACTGTGCCTTCACACAGACAGGTACATTTGTGTATACTCACCAACGTGCATATCACACACACACACACACACACACACACACACACACACAGAGGAAAACAATTATTTTTTAAGATTTATTTATTATGTATATAGTATACTGCCTGCATGTATGCATGCATGCCAGACGAGGACATTACATTACAAAAATCTCATTACAAATGGTTGAGAGCCACCATGTGGTTGCTGGGAATTGAACTCAGGACCTCTGCAAGAGCAGCCAGTGCTCTTAACTGTTGAGCCATGTCTCCAGCCCACCAATGAATCTTTATGACAGGAAATCACAGAGACTCGGGGCGTCTTCACTTTTGTAGCTATCATTACTTAACCTGACTGCATATTTTAAAAGCTCCTAGCACCTTTAATCCCAGCATTCCAGAGGCGAGGATTAAATGTTAGATTTATTAACAGTGTTGTCAGAATATTGTCCAAGGATGAATGGAGTTGTGTGAGGAGAATTCTGAATGCTGGTGAGAAAACCCCAAGAAATCAAGACAAGACAGGATTTCTCTGTGTAGCCCTGTACCCTTTCCTGGCCTCTGAGGGTACCGGGCATCATGTATGTAGAACACATACACACACAGACAAAACCCTCATACACATAAAATAAGATAAATTATAGCTAAAGTGGGTATGTATATGAACTTTTTTCTTGGTTTGTTTTGGTTTGGTTTTTTAGGACAAGTCCTACTACGAAGCTCTAGCTGTCCTGGAACTCACAGAGATCCTCCTGCCTCTGTCTCTGTGGTGCTAGGATTAAAGGTATGTACCACCATGCTCCATTTCAAATGTGTTCTTCCTCATAAACTCCCCAAACGTGCCCAGGTCACTGCTTCTTCCCCCCCCCCTTTAACTCCTGAGCCATCTCTCCAGCCCAGGCTTGCTCTGTTTGGCTTTTGGTGTTTACACACAGGTCTCTTTAGTCAGTCCTGGGTGAATTCAGCTCAGTGTGTACTCAGGCTAACCTTGACTGTTCCGTCTTCCCACCTCTGATTCCTGAATGTTGGGATTACAGGTATGCCCCACCATGCCCAGCTCAGACCTACATTCCATTTATTAATATTTCTCGTGTGCCTAGCGTGATACCTAACATGCAAGATTTACTTTTTAAAAATCTTGGCTAGAATTAAAGAGATGGCTCAGTAATTAAAAACTCTCTCTGCCAAGCAGTGGTGGTGCATGCCTTTAATCCCAGCACTTGGGAGGCAGAAGCAGGCAGATTTCTGAGTTCGAGGCCAGTCTGGTCTATAGAGTGAGGGCTATACAGAGAAACCCTGTCTCCAAAACAAAACAAAACAAAACAAAACAAAAAAAAAACCCCAAAACAAAAAGAGACAAGCAAATAAAAATCAAATTGGATGTGGTAGGATGTGGATTTATTATGTATATAGTATACTGCCTGCATGTATGCATGCATGCCAGACGAGGACATTACATTACAAAAATCTCATTACAAATGGTTGAGAGCCACCATGTGGTTGCTGGGAATTGAACTCAGGACCTCTGCAAGAGCAGCCAGTGCTCTTAACTGTTGAGCCATGTCTCCAGCCCACCAATGAATCTTTATGACAGGAAATCACAGAGACTCGGGGCGTCTTCACTTTTGTAGCTATCATTACTTAACCTGACTGCATATTTTAAAAGCTCCTAGCACCTTTAATCCCAGCATTCCAGAGGCGAGGATTAAATGTTAGATTTATTAACAGTGTTGTCAGAATAATTCCAGCACGCTACATGAGGATCGAGAGTTCAGGACCTGCCTCACCTGAATAGTGAGTTCAAGGTCAGCCTGTGTTATTTGGAAATGTGGTACACACCTTTAATCCCAGCACTTGGGAGGCAGAGGCAGGTGAGTTCGAGGCAGGTGAGTTCGAGGCCAGCCTGGTCTACAGAGAGAGTTCCAGGACAGAGAAACCCTGTCTTGAAAAACCACAAAAAAAAAAAAAAAAAAAAAAAAAAAAGAAAGAAAAAAGAAAAAGAAAAAATCACCAAATCATCATCTTAAAAAAAAGATTAAAGAGAGAAAATGTAAATTAAGGAAGTTAAGATTTAGTGTTCTCACTGCCATGGCCCATGCTTTGTTCTTTTGTTCTGGCCAGGAGGAGGGAGAGATGGAGACAGAGAGAGAGGGAAGACAGGGAAAGCGGCCATTGTCCTGGCCAGCTCCTCCTCAGACACTGAGTGGAATCCTGCAAGGCCATCACCACCCTTGACCTGCATTGCTGGAGGGTTTCCAGTGGGAGAGCCTCAGCGTGCCACCGAGATGGGGGACTAGGAAGTAAGGAATTTGTCAGACAAGGAACTCACACCACAGACAGACAAAGAGACAAACGCATGGAGTGTCTTCAAAAGAGAGAAGTCAGAGGCCATGTGGCTGGAGCGAGGGCCTCTTCCTGCTGCTTTCTCAAGTTTCACATCAAGGGCCGGGCCTTTTGATTCCCGGCTAGGAGGCAGGGCAAGGTGAGCCGGCAGGGTGTGTTGTCAACGCCCTCCTTGATGGTAACTTTCCCAGGGAAGAAATCCTGGGCCCAGGATATGAGGTTAGGGACCCTCAGTCTCTGTAGGGTACCTGTTGGTATCTGTGAGAAGAGGCTGGCCTGAGCAGAGGCTGGCCTCTCATTCATTCATTCATTCATTCATTCATTTACTTTAGATAAAGTCTTATTTATGGCTTTGGCTGGCCTAGAATGCTATGTAGACCAGGCTGGCCTCAGACTCAAAGAGATCTATCTACCACCTGCTTGGGTTCAGGGTTTAAAGGCGGGTATCACAATGCACAGCCCCAGAGGCTGGATTCTAGGGTCATCACATCGCAGTAACAATCGTCCAAGTAAAGTCTGCACTCTGCGGATGGGGAAGCCATCCCCTGAGGCGGTGAGCTCATGCAGAAGCTCACCCAGCTAACGAGTGGCAGAACCCCGCTCCAGCTGCAGCCCCACCCTGCGTCACACACCCGGAACTCAGATTGGGGCTGTGCGTTCCCAAATGTGTGCACAGTCAATTCCCAGTTTCCAAACAACTCATTCCTGAGAAGCAGAAAGGCAAAGGCAACTATAAAGATACCAGCAATTTACCAGAAGCCGGAGAAGCGACCAGAATTCAGTTCCCAGCACCCCGTGAGTCGGCTAACAGCCTTGTATAAACGTCAGTTCCCGATCACCTCTTTTGGCCTCCATGGACACCTGCAGACATACATGTGGCTCGTACACACATGTACGTAAATTAAAATAAACATCTTTAAGTTTTTAAAATAAAGACAGCCAGGTGGTGGTGGCGCACGCCTTTAATCCCAGCACTTGGGAGGCAGAGGCAGGTGGATCTCAGGAGTTCGAGGCCAGCCTGGTCTACAGAGTGAGTTCCAGGACAGCCAGGGCTACACAGAGAAACCCTGTCTCGAAAAACCAAAAAATAAAATAAAATAAAATAAAATAAAATAAAATAAAATAAAATAAAATAAAGACAGAGAGGGTGCAGTGTGGAGACTCTGGCTGAGACTGTAAGAGCTGAGGGTGGAGTTTCGTGCTAGGGGACTTCCTAGCATATGCAAAGCCCTGTGTCCTATCCCTAGGAAAAGAGAGAGAAGAAGGAATAGGAATGGAGGGGGGAGAGGGGGAGGGGCAGTATACTGATGAGAGCTACCGTGACCAGTACAACCACAAAAACATACACAAGACGCAGCCGCGGGGGCTGCACAGCACAAGGGAATGCCCCTCTTGCAGCCGAGCTCTTCCCAGCCTCTAGGTGGAGAGAGCACCGGACAGGCCAGCCTGCCTTAGTCTGCCTTTGCCTTCTGCCTAAGAACCCGTCATGGGGAGAAGCTGACCTTTCTGCTTCCCCAGTGGAAGGCGAGGCTCACTGTGACTAACCCAACGGGAAGTCCCTCCTGACAGAGGGAGGGCTCCGGTGCTAAGGAGCCATAAACATGGAGAATGCTGCTCACGGTGGGGTGTGTCCCCTCTGGCCTGCTCCAGTCGTCGAGGCACTGCTTGTTTTAGTTCCGTTGCTGATATCAGAGAAAGCCTGTCGTTTACTGTAATTTAAAAACACTATTCATTTTCTCTGAAGAAGGTGACATTTTCTTTGACCACCATTGAGGAGGACTTCCTAATTGGGATCCTGGGGCCTCCCATGCCTCCTGGTTGTGCATTCAAACTTCCAGGTTTTAAGCTGGGAAGGACTGTCCTTATCTGAATGTGGGTCCAGAACCAGTAGCAAAATATTCCTTTTTTTTTTTCTTTTGAAGACGTGGTTGTCAGGCGTTAGTGGCGCACGCCTTTAATCCCAGCACTTGGGAGGCAGAGGCAGGTGGATTTCTGAGTTTGAGGCCAGCCTGGTCTACAGAGTGAGTTCCAGAACAGCCAGGACTACACAGAGAAACCCTGTCTCAAAAACAAACAAACAAAAAAAGACATGGTCTTCCTGTATACCAGGTCGATCTGGGACCCACTATGTAGCCCTGTGCTGACCTTCAACTCACAAACCTGCAAGGGCTTCTCCAACGCACATCCAGTCAAGCAGCCCTTCCCCCACCCCCGGGGTGGTGGTGGTGGTGAGACAATCCTAATAGGATTAATATGTAACCCAGGCTATCCTAGGTTATGTAGCCCAGGCTGGCCTCTAAGATCATCCTCTTTCTAAGCCTCCCTTCCCAAGAATCAGACAATAGGCAGCAACCACAACTAGCAAAAAAAATTGTTAGTATGTGTTTGTATGTATTTATGGGGTGTGTGTGTAGGTCCACACTGGAGGTCAAACCACTTTGGGGAGTTGGTTCTCTTCTTGCACCGTGGTGAAACAGGGTTTCTCTTGTTTCTGCCGATCTGCACGGTCCAGGTTACCTGGCGTTTGAGCCCCCTGCTGAACCTCCAGTCCCTACCACCCATCTTGCCATAGGAGTGCTGGGGTGACACACGTGAGTCTCCTCATTTTTATAGGTTCCAGGGTTGAAGTCAGGCCCTCAGGCTTTGTCAAAAGCACTTTCACCCATGGGAACATCTCACTGGTCGCTCTCCCCTCTTAAAAGATTTAATTATTTTTTGTGAGTGTATATGTGTGTGTGTACAATTATGTGTATGCTTGAGTGTTTGTATTGTGTGTGTGTGTGTGTGGCGCACACACACACACACACACACACACACACACACACACGTACTCCCACATACATGCCTGGAGGCTGAAGAGGGAATTAGCTGACTTCTTGTCACTTTCCACCTATTCTTCCTGAGGCAGAATCTCTCCCTGAACTAGGGGCTTCCACTAGTCTGGAAACTAGCAAGCCCTAGTGATCCACCCTCTCCATGTCCATCCGGGTAGAGCTGGAGTTGCAGGCGTCTCTGGGATTCGCAGCCAGATACCTGAGTGATGGACTCTCCTCTTGGCCCCAGGGTCATCTTCTGATTCCTCACAGGTGAATTGCGTTGTCACCGTTGTCACCGTTGTCACCGTGTAACACAGCCGCTTCCTGCCTCTGTGGCACTTCCCTGGCCTCCTGACTTCACCTGCTGCATTTGTGTTTCTCTTCAGACTAGTGTAGACATTGAGTAGTTGGGAGACCCGTGGCCTTTTGTTTTCTGTATGGCTCAGTTGGGAAACACACTTGCCCCAGGCTGTCAGCCAGTTCCACACGCTAAGCCACCACAGTAGGTTCAGGGGAGTTTCCTCTTCAAGGGGGTGGGCAGGGGCGGCCCCTTGACCAGGCTGCCCTGGACCGCTGGTTCCCTGATTACAATCCTTTGCTGCTATAAAGGAGGCCTTTTCTTTCTGGATGCTTATACCCATGCATCATACACGTTAGCATTTTACCTAAGCTCCACCCATAGTTACCTGGCAACAGCCAGGCATGCCCCCTCCTCTCTTTCTTGCTCTTGCTTTCCTGCTCCCTGCTCTCTCCCCATTCCCTCCCCCTCCACACACACCCACATGCTCATGGCTGGCCTCTACTTCTCTCCTCCTTCTCCTCCTCCTCCTCCTCCTTCTTCTTCAATCTCTCTCTCTCTCTCTCTCTCTCTCCCTCTCCCTCTCCCTCTCCCTCTCCCTCTCCCTCTCCCTCTCCCTCTCCCTCTCCCTCTCTCTCTCTCTCTCTCTCTCTCTCTCTCTGCCTTTCTCTGCCTCCACTAACTACCCTCTTGATTCCTGTCTCCATGCCCTGAATAAACTATTCTACACTATACCACTGTGTACCGGTCCCTCAGGGGGAAGGGATGCCTCAGCATGGGCCCACCGAGGCACCCCCTCCCCCACACCTCACCACACATCCACCAAAACATATTCCTCCTCTCTTTATCTTCTTATAAATACATCAATACATTGTCAAGGAAAGGGCCAGCCCTGGAGCGTGCAATGTGTAGCCTGCAAACTTCTGAGGCGGCCCTGAGTATGAGGACAGGCTAGAATCAGGAAAGCCCGGTTCCAACTCTCACTTCTGCTCTTTGTTCTCAGCTGAAAACCATAAGCCGGTTGCCCTTTCTAAGTCATTTGTGAAGCTGGGATAGTCACAGTGCCCCCCTCCTTCTTGGTGTGTGAGGATTCAAGTGAAATCCACTCACACGTAAAATTTTACCACAGGGCTTGCTACACTGAAGATGCTTAATAGTATTAATAGTTGTTATTTCCCGTGGCCAACTTCTATTTTACTTTTAGAATCAAGGTACCTTTCCTGGGAAGTCTTTTCCGATAGTCCCCGGCTGAGTCAAGGGCGTTGGTATGTTTCCATACCTCTCACCCCGCCGGGCTTCCTCCCGGAACTGTAGCCTCTAGAAGTCAAGGACTGTCTTTCCTATTTACATCACCGGTGTCTGAAACAATGCTGGCACACAGTAGGTGCTCAGTACATGTAAGCTGAGCGAATGGATACATGCACAAATGACCATGGGACCAGGGTAAGCTTGTCTTTTATATTTTTGTTAAGAGCAAGTGACCGGGAAGGCAGACACACGAGACAGGGGATCAGAGCCCAGACCTTTGGCAAGGGCAGCTCGGGCTCTTCCTGTGGTCACTTTTCCGTAGAAGGAGAGCAGAGAGAAATCTTGCTCCGGAGCTGGAGTCTGAGAAGGAAAACAAGCCAAGTGGTTCACCTAGACAATGGCCTGATTCTCTCCGAAGGGGATGGTGGGAGCCACGGGGAACCAGACAAACATCCTCTTCCAATTTCCTTCCTCTGCACTGGGCTGCCCTGAAGCGTCCAGCCGGAGGCACCCTGGCCCTTGCTTCATAACAGGCGTTTTCAGGCCCCAGACTGGCCCCTGAGATGCTGAGGGCGGGCGGGAGCTGCTCAAAGTCTGAATCACTCCTAACCACAATGGCCTTCGAGCGACAAGAGGCTTTCTGTTCCCAGAGCCTGTTAACAAGTGGTCTCCACAGCTGACAACAACCGGGGGTCAAATGATTGGATTTCAGAACATCCGGGTAAAAACCAAAACCAAGGGGCGGGGGACCCCACAGCAGAAATCTAAAGCCGGGGCAGAGGCAGCTGTGCAGGAGCAAATGTGAAAAAGAATTTAGCAGCCCAGATGCCAGCGGACCAGCGTGAGTCAGCTGGAAGACGTGGGTGCCAGCAGCCCCGGGGAAGGCCTGGACCAAGCAGAGCGTCCAGAAAAAGAAAGGTGCGGGCTGGGCTGCCTCCTCTAGCAGCGGTCAGACCACCCTAGAGGGCTGGCTCTGTCTGAAGGCCATCATGTGACAGGAAAGGGTGTACCCTGAGGACAGTTACAAAGAAGGGCGAGGAGGAGGAGCACTCAGAACTTAAGAGAAATCCGGTGTGATGGTACACACTTGGGAGACTGAGGCTGGAAGATCAAAAATCTGAGTCTAGCCTAAGGTCTCGCTCGGTGAGACCTTACATCAAAATAAACAGTGAAAAAGAGGCTGCGGAGGGAGCACAGCTCAAGGGAAAAGTGCTAGGCCCGGGGTTCAAGCCTCAGTACTGGAGAAAAGAAAAAGTTGAAGAAAAGAGAGGATGATTTGGGTGAAGAAAAGGGCTTGCATGGGGCACAGGGCCTACTGCTGGCTTGTGCAAGCAAATTCCTATCCCGCTGTGGCCTCAGCTCCCTCCACCTCTTCTAGAAGCCTTCCTTCTCTCAGCAGAACCAGCCCCACCTCCACAGGAACTCCTGGTTTTTTGAGAATCAGGCTCTGCAGGAGCCGTGTCTTGAGAGTGTAGCTGAGCAGGGGCCCCTGGTTTATCTCTGCTTCCCTAGTGTTTGACAACCTAACTGTTCTTCACCTGTGTCTGACTAGTTAAATTAGTTGCCCAAAACTGCTACAATTTTGACCATGAGGAAGGGACAGTTCTTTCCATGTGGCTTTGGAAAGACGGAAGTGGAAGCCGGGGTAGGGGGTGGGGCTAGGGGGGCATGACAAGACAGCGGACTTCAGCAAAAATCAGGAAGTGTTTATAACAATCGTGACGACAGCTTTATTATGCCTTACTCATGCGATGCTACGTGATACATGACTCCAAACCACCCAGAACAACACGAAGCACTTTATTAATTGGCTCAAGCGGTTCCCACCAGCCGGACACTCGGGAACCACACCGCAGTCAGTAGCTCACACAGTTACACACCCAAGCAGAAACTCGGGAGCCGGCAGTAGACTGGCCCTGGCAGGGCCCCTCTCCTGGGTTGCAGTTACCTGAAAACGACACTCACATCCCTGTTGCTAAGAGGCCTGGGTTCCTCCCATGATCCTCTCTGTAGGGTGGGTTAAACATGACAGCTGGGTTCCCAAAGAGCATGCCATTAGAGAAAGAGAAGGAGACTGTGGTGTTTTTTGTGACCCAGCCTGACCAGTCTCACTGTCATTTCTACAACACTGCAGTGGTAAGAGACTGAAGAGAAGCAGGGATGAGGTCACCTAGAAGGCTGCCTATCACATTAGATTAGGTGGTTTTCCTGTGCCCTCTACTTTGGTTTCTTCTGCTTAAAAAAAAAAAAAAAAAAAAAGCAGGTGTGGTGGCACTTCCCAGCACTGCGGAGGCAGAGGCAGGCAGATCTCTAAGTTTGAGGCCAGACTGGTCTACAGAGCAAGTTCCAGGACAGCCAGGGCTACACAGAGAAGCCAAGGTGGTAGTGAGTATATCAGGAAAGAACCAGTGTTGAGCAGTTACTACTGTGCAGTACAAGGTCTCCTAGGACGTTAGAGTCGGTGCTGGGCTGGGGATGGAGCTTAGCAGTAGAGCACTTGCCTAGCATGTGAAAGTTCAGCGAGCCAGGTTGTGGTGGCCACGCCTTTAATCCCAGCACTTTAGAGGCAGAGGCAGGCGGATTTCTGAGTTTGAGGCCAGCCTGGTCTACAGAGGCTACACAGAGAAACCCTGTCTCGAAAAAAACAAAAATAAATAAATAAATAAATAAATAAATAGATAAAAATAAATAAATAAATAAAATGAAAATGAAAAACAAAGAAAAGAATAGAAAAGTTCAGTGCCCCCAACTGAAGGAATGAAAGGAGGAAGGAAGGGAGGAAGGAAGGAAGGAAAGAAGGGCACAGCACCACAGCAGAGATGTAACGAATTTGTCCACAGTTACACACCTGTAAAGTGTGTGAGCTTGGTTTGACCCAAGGATCTGAAATCTGTACTCCACTGTGTGGTTTAAATGGCAGCGGCTCCCAGATCTTTCTGAGTGTTTGTTTTCAGCTGGTGCACTGATTGGGAAGGTCAGGAGGTGTGTCCTGTTAGAGGAGGGTGTGTTCTTCTTGGAGAAGGGGTGTTGCTGGGGGTGGGCTTTGAGGTTTCAGAAGCCTGCTCCACACCCAGTCTCACTCCTTCTCTCTGTCTACAACTCAGGGATCATATGTGAGCTCCCAGAGTCCTGCAGGGCCTGCCTGCCCGCCTGCCTCCTTCTGTACTCTCCAACATGATCATAGACTAAGGCTCTGAGCTGTAAACAAACCTCCAGTTAAGTGCTTTCTTTATAACTGCCTCGGCCATGGTGCTTCTTCACAGCAATAGAACAGTAGCTGAGACTGTTCCCTTGCTATGATTCTTCTCATAATTGTCAGGTTCGCTTGTCAGGGATGCCAGAGCGGTGAGTGAGTCCATCCAGAGCAGTAGCCTTGGACCTAATGCTATGCAAAGCACCAATAGGAGGCCTTCTCCAGAGGTCCTCCTTCAGACTCACACACAACTGCCAACCCGATTCCACTTCCGTGGCTTCTGCCGCCAGGTGGCTTTGGTCAGAGACCCCTGTCTCGATGCAAATAAAGAAAATCAGCTTGGAATGACCTCAGAACAGGAGGTGCTGGGATAAACTGGTGTAGAGGAGGAAGGGACGGGGAGAGAGGAAGAGAATTCTTTTGCATTCATTTATTCTCTCTCTCTCTCTCTCTCTCTCTCTCTCTCTCTCTCTCATCTGGATCACATGCCAGGGAAGCAGTCTCCCAGCGTAAGATGAGAATCCTAAGGTGCCGGTTCTCAATTCATCCATAATTTGTACAATCCTGTTCAAAATTCCAGCAGGATGCTTTTCTCTTAAGAGATGGGGGGGGGGTGTCTTACTATGCTGCCCCAATAGATTTTGAACTCCTAGCTC
Organism: Apodemus agrarius; assembly: GCA_964023405.1. Lineage (NCBI taxonomy): Eukaryota > Metazoa > Chordata > Mammalia > Rodentia > Muridae > Apodemus > Apodemus agrarius. The sequence goes on along the minus strand of OZ030015.1, from coordinate 65,318,856 downwards.
AAGAGATCTTTCTGCTACAGCCTCACACACTGCTTCAGCTTACAGGCGCAGAGCGCCATGGCCAGCTTCCCTCAGGACTTTTTTGAGGTAAAATACTTTAATGAAGTAAAACATACAGAAAGCTACACACATCCCTAAGTACACAACACAAATGAATTTTTGCCAAGTAAATGACTTAATCACTATCAAGACAAAAAGCTAAGCTCTATTGGTTTGGGGAAGAATTCCTGCCCCCCTAGTAGCTAAGGAGGATCTTGGCCTGTTTTTTCATTTTATGTAAGTAGAATGTGGGTGGGGTATAAAGTCCATTGCTGAATAAGATAAGAGCAGCTCCCTGATGGAGACCATATGCCATCTGAGGGATATGTTTTTGTTTTGTTTTTATGGTTTGCCCACATGGATGCCTGTGTGCCTGTCACCACAGAGGTCAGAAGAGAGCTTCATATTCTTTGGAACTAGAATAATAGGCAGTTGTGAGCAGCCATGTGGGTGCTTGGAACCCACGTCTTCGAAGCCGGGCGTGGTGGCGCACGCCTGTAATCCCAGCACTTGGGAGGCAGAGGCAGGCGGGTTTCTGAGTTTGAGGCCAGCCTGGTCTCCAGAGTGAGTTCCAGGACAGCCAGGGCTACACAAAAAAACCCTGTCTCGAAAAACCAAAAAAAAAAAAAAAAAAAAAAAAAAAAAAGAAAGAAAGAAAGAAAGAAGGAAAGAAAGAAAGAAAGAAAGAAAAGAAAAGAAAAGGAGCCCACGTCGTCAGGGCCTCTGCAAAGGTAGCAAGTGCTCCTAACCAGTAATCCAGCTCGCATGCCTTTAGTCCCAGCACTTGGGAGGCAGAGGCAGGCGGATTTCTGAGTTCGAGGCCAGCCTGGTCTAAGAGTGAGTTCTAGGACAGCCGGGGCTACACAGAGAAACCCTGTCAAAAAACACAAATAAAATAAAATAAAATAAAATAAAATAAAATAAAATAAAATAAAGCCATCTCTCCAGCCCCTAAGGGATGTGATTTCGCAACTGCTTATATTTAAAATCTGCAAAAGCTTGCTAAATAAACAAACAAAACAAATCCTAATGAAGCATGGTGATGCCCTTAGGAAGTCTAGCCAAGCCTGAACTCCAGTGAAGGACCCCTGTGAGGTCACACCGCCACCATATCCCCCCTTCTCCATCAGAACCAAATCCCTCAAGGACGAATCCCAGCCTAGACCAGGCTTGAGACTCACCGTTCTCCACACCCTCCTCTGCCAGCTGGGTTTACTTGTCCTAATTCTCAAGAATTTGAAGAGGAGGTTGAAAGCGGTAAATGTGAGAACACTTTATGAACTGTAGAGTATTATTAAAACCAAAACCACAGGGCTGGAGAGACAGCTTAGCGGTTGAGAGCACTAGCTGCTCTTGCAGAG